>VUQH01006333.1:11262-26481 GCA_015106775.1 Etroplus canarensis | reverse complement strand
CCTTTTTCCCCTCCTCCCCCCCCCCCCCCAAAAAAAAAAAAAACAAAACGTGAAACATACCTAAAAACTCTTTGAAATTAATAGGAACACCCAACCACAGCCTGTCAATAAATGTTTTCAAATGATTCAGCATTAGGAGATCTAATGGGAACTGAAAAACCTCAAGGATACTTTTTGCTCATTTATTTTAATTGCAATTTTCTTTCACAGGACGCAAGCTGGTGGTTATTTTAGGATAGGTAGTTTTTTCCTAAAAGGTGATCTGTGTCATCTCTATTCGTGTTATATGTTTTTCATGGGGACCAGAGAGGGAAGCAGGGCCTCTTCATGTTACCCTGCTCTGGGCTCTGCCTGTGGGGGCTAATGAGAAAGAACTGATGGAGGGATAAGGGACCTCAGGGGAGCTTTGCCTGGCCCATGGGTCAAACAGCACAATGGAGGAGGCGTTATAGAGCCTGACATACAGCCCCACACAGGAAAACTGGCTTTTAGTGTCAAAAGACTGCTGTATGCCACATACATAATACATGGAAATGCATAAAAAACATATTGTGCAAGAAGAATACATAGAGGACGATGAAGTTTAACCACAGTGTCGCTCTTTTATGATTATGAGCTTTCAAAGATATATTCCAGAGGTTTCAAATATTGAAGCTACCTGTAGAATAGAGTTTGTAAAACTCACCACATGCTCACACAGTGGATGTGCTTTGCCTTCACTGGTGAGCCATAGCCATTTCATGGACCTCTGCACTGAAGGCAATTTCCTGCAGCAGCAGGAGGACAGACTTTGGCAGAGCCACCTCACAGGGGCCTGAGGCGCAGGATTAGCTTAGCCTCGCTGTTACTCAGGGCGGAGGGGAACCTCAGCTGCCCAACCCACTCCGGCACTGCCTGGTCTCTCTCGTCTGGCACACTTCCGCCTGCCCAAATTTTCCTGCTGGGGCCTCACCGCTCCCTCACTGCTGGAAGATGCATACAAGCCACTGCCTCAAGACTTCTGAACACCACAGTGATGCTGCCAGATTTTAGCTGTAGTGGAATTGCATCTTCTCTCTTCTTTTTGTTGCTTGTCAGTGCTACTTGTTGTAGCTGACGTTATAGTCGTTATAGCCATGAGCAAAAATTCATGTTAATTGCAATGTAAGCCTTCTTTTGTAAGTTTTGTAATTTGTTTTCTAGCCAGCCTATTATAGCAAGTACTGAGTTCTACTACAGTATTGTTATGTCAAAAAACAGGAGTTGATAATCGATGGGAGCTTTTCTAAATAAGAGAAGTTTTGCTGGGTTATTTAAAAGCTGGGCGAATGTGCAACTAAAGTCAAACTATATTAGGTCTTCAGGTGATAAATTTACCACAACTAAGTTTGGCAACCTAAAGGTTTGTTAAAAAGCTGTAGATTGTTTCCTTAGTAGACATCTTTATTTAAAATATGTTGTTGCATTGTTTAGAGGATTTTTAATATTCTGAATACACATCATGGTTAAATTAGTCAGAATTAATGTTATGCTTAGAAATAGTGATCTTGTAGAATTTTAATTCTTATTTGTTGTGAGGGTTCATGCTGTCCATCACAATGTCTTCTTAAAAGAACCTGAGGTCATTTTTACTGACACGCTGAGAACCAGAAAGGCCTGGGAGTCAGAGGTCATAAAGGTCAGAGAAAAGTCTGAAGCAATGACCAGCTGCTTAAAGACAAATCAGCTTGTGGGAGAGGATTTTAATACATCGGCCAGCTTCATCCTGCTGAATCTACTGCTCTGCTGGCTCTTGCAACCCTTGGAGGGAGAGGCTGAGGGGCAACCAATGGCCCCGTAAACCCATAAACCAATAAAGTGGGGAAAACAGTAGTTGATTATTCTACCATTCTGTCCATTTGTCGATAGGCTTCAGTGGCCTCCCACCTGCCAGGAGGAACAAAGCAGGAGTGTCATGACCCTACCAGGAGGATTTATTGTAGTGTGTTCTTCCCCAGTTCTTCACTGTTTGGTTTGTTTGCTCTCTTCAATTTGCCACAGTTGGATAGGACCTGGAGGATGAAAAAGCAACTAGTACCCTTGCCACTAGGTTTGGATTTTATGTAAAAGAATAGCAGACCCACTAATTGAGCTAATCTTTCAGATTCTGTGTGTTTGATTTTATTTGCAAAGATATACATTATGCATACTGACATATTTTCTGCTTTTAAGTTAATTGTTAATTGAATAAATGAGTGAGAGGACATATGGAACTAAGTAATCATTTGGCTGACTTTTGAGTGAATTGTGCATTTAAGGTCTTTGTTTACTAAAAAGGCACAAAAATAATAGAATAGAAGTTTGTGTAATCACATGCACACAACGTCAAAAATAGGAGAATCTTTAGAAAACTAAAGTAAAGCTAGAAGCAGAAAAAGACTGTACAAGAAGTGAAATCGTCTTTTTTTTTAACCATTATGGCTTTAAAGAGACAGCAAATGTAGTTTACTTTATGTGTGGAATCGCATAAAAAATTAAAGTGATTGCAGGATTTCATTTTATGTTCATAAACAATTTTTTGTATGAAGCACATTGAATGTTTCAGACCATTTACAGCTCTCAGCTTTAAACTCACTGGATTAAATCAAGACATGCTTTCAGATTTGAGGGAGCAAAAGGCCCTATACCCCCAAATCTCTCTCCCCTGACCTCCACACCCTCTGGGCCTTGACTCTCACCCTTTTCTTTGCTCCCCCTCCCCTTTCACCGCCCAACTCTCTCCCTTGCAGTGCGAAAGAGGAGCTAGGATCAAAGGCCATAAACCATGGCAGTGATTTCTGGTGATTGATTAGAAGCAGAGGTTGAGAAGCAGCAACTCTCTCCCCTCCGTTCTTCCCACCCTCCGGTGCTGTGCACATATTCTCCCAGGGCTCTCGTAAATAGCTCAGGCTTTAAGTGTGAAAAGAGTTGCCACGATTGGCAGACAGAACCCAGAAAACACATCCATGCTGAAGCGGCTTGGCCAGTTTTTCTGCCTTTTCTTTCTGGATGGCAGGGGGGTGTCAGTTGATAAGAACCATTTGTTGTCTTTCTTGGATCTGGGGAGGGACAGTGTAATCCCCTCACCCTGGTCTGTTCACAGAGCTGGAGGAAAAGAGCAGAGGAGAAGAGGAGGAATTGATTTTCAGAGTGAGGGCATGCGGAGAATTGAACTCAGATGTGTAGCACAGACAGGGTTTGAAAGAAACATTCCACTTGCGGGGAAACAAATGTCTGTAGCTTACAGCAGAGGGGCCATGCAATTTGAACTTGAGCAAGTCCTTCTAATGTTAATCAATTGCATAGTTGTCTTTCACCATTCCCTCCTCCCGCCCTCTCCTCCTCCCCCTGTCCCGCACACAACTCAGCCCGGAGGCCTCTTGACAAGCAAGTGGCCCTGTAAAGGCATTTTAATAGGCCATGGTCATTCAGTGGCGTTGAGATTAATGCTTGAACCAAGTCTCCCACATGCATGCTTTTGCACAGAGACACAAATACACTTGCACCTTTGAGTCTTTGCTACCCTGGCTGATCTCACCTGGAGCTGTGAGTCTAATGATGTTCAGAGTGTGGGCCTTGCAGCGACAGCTCCAGTCCCGGGGAGATGTGTCTCATGTCAGACTTTGCGCCAGACAGACTCCAATAAGGAAAAGGGGGCAGCGGTGGGGATGGGGTGGGTGTTCTGCATTGCAGCTGGAGTGAAGCCAAAACTAAAAGTGCAATTCTCTGAAGGTTTTGTTTTTCCTCTGTGGTATTTACAAAGTGATTGAGCGCATTTTTGAGTGTCATGGAGTATCTCATTACACCCTTAAAAGCTTTTTATCCATCCACATGCTCAAAGATATGTACACACGTGTTGCAGACTGTAGAAACTCAGTCATGCATGCTTGCAGACGCCCTCATTTTCTCGCACTTTTCTCAGCGGCACCAAACTGTACACACACACTTGGTGCAGCTGGAGGATGGACCATCATTATTAACTGTTTGGCGACCTCATGACTTCATCATCGGTGCTGTCAGAGGCGGCCCACATTATGTCTCTGCTGGGCTCAATGGGCTCTTTGTTCTGGCTTGGCTCTGGAGCAGCTCAGCATGGGGCTGCATGAGTCCAACAGTCCCACTGCGACTCAAGAGGGAGGGAGAAGGATGGATGTAGGGAGGCAGTGGATGCAGAGAGGGAGAAAATGTGAGGGAAAGGGATGAGGAGAGATGGAGGAAGATTGAGAAGATTTGGGAAAGACATGGGAACAGGGAGAAGGCTTGCAGAGTGAGGGGTGTGAACTGGAGGCCAGGAGCGAGTTAGAAGTGAGAATGTGATATAGGAGGTGGAATGTTGAGAGGTAAAATTGAGGGACTTAAGGATAGAGAGAAAAAGTAAGGCAACAGGCTACAGGTGAATCCCAAAGTAGCCCTGAGCATTTCGCTCAAAAGAATTTTAAAGACAGCTTTCCCTCCATCATACCGATTCATTGCAATAAGAACAGCGGTTTATGATGGCAACATGTCAGCTGAGCTGCAGCCGCCGAATGTGGGATTAATGTAAAAGTAATGCAGAGATTAGAGAAGGAGGATTCTAGTGGTGGGAATGACAGGAGAGGTCATGGGGAGGGGAGCTTATTACTGAGAGAGGACAGCAACAGGAGGGAGATGCAGGGGGAGTAGGGGAAAATGAACACAGCATAGAAGGAGGAGATTTGATGAGAAAAACTGAGGAGTGAAAAGGTTGTGAAAGCAACAATGAAGACATAGACTGTCCACATAGAGGAATGTGTCTGATATATAGAATGGTAAAGGTTTCAATTTGTAAAAATATATGCACAGGACCCAGGACTCTCTGTGTCCCATCTCATTCTGGTTTCAAAATAAAAGCACAGAGTTAATTTAAATTCTAATTCAACTTTTCCTTTAAGAAGTATGTCCAGTGCTCTGAATATGACTGTGGTTAGTCTTGTCGGCTTCTTCTTTGGAGTTCAAGAGTCGTGGACAATATTTCTCCGTAACAACAGCAATTTTTTAAACAGCCGCATTGCTCCCCATCCAAGTCATGCCCAGTCTTGTGCCATTGATTTTTTATTCTGGTATTTACATTTGTACTTGGCTTTTATGTCTGGGATCCTGGAACCTTCAAGTAACCCTTCTTTATATTCTGTACTACACTGTACACTTTGTGAGCATACTGGTTGATATAACCTATGACATATGAGATAGTTGCTCCAGCAGCTAGGCCAACGTATTGTCCAGACCGGCAACTTTCACCCTATATTGTGCTTTCTCTTGCATTACAGAGGTATTTATCTAATCACATAGAAATCTTGTGCTTTATCGTTTCCTCACTCACCTCCAACCTTCAGTCCCTTCTCAGCAGTCAGTGGTTAAGTCTGTTTGGCCAACATGGCAGATCCTCTAATCTGCAGGGCTTTCCCCGCCTGCAGCAGACACTATAATGAAGTTGTCCACATCTCACCTGTATTTTGAGGAGGAAAAGGCTAAGCTATACCCTGTTTATTAAGCGGGCACTCCTGCTGATATCACACACTGAGGGGAAGGTGAGGGTCAGGTCCTGAATTTTTTGGGGAAATGTGGCCCAACAATCGGCCGTCATGCAACAAAGGTGAGATGAATTGTTACCTGCTCAGTCTTGATGGCGAATCTGGAAAATGAGCTAATGTTATTTTACATAATTATGTGTAAAGTTGTAAAAGTAAAGCATATATTCAGTTAGCATTGAAAGTTCTTTTGACCCAAGGTGAATTAATGTGTATGCCAAAGAACAGCCCCTTATTGTGTGCTCAGAGGGAGGGAGTCTGTTGAGTTGTGTTATTTTATGGCATTTGGCTTGTAGTTTGGAATTCTGATTGTCATGGTCTCTGAAAAAATTACTATACGTCCAAATGTGAGGGGTTAGAAACTGTAAGCACTACCAGCTGCAGCATCAAAGCTCCAGGCATGCTGTTCATTTAACCCAAATCCGTCACACTCACGTGTAGCCCCTGATTCAACCTGTAATGTAGACATTCAGCAGAATGCATTAGACTGGGACTAATGTAGATTTATGGGTGAAAATTAACCCCCAAAACTCCCTACCTGTGATATGTCAAAGATCGCTAACTAAATTTGAATATAGTTGGAGAGCTGCCGTTTTAAATAAACACAGATTTCCAGTGATACTAAGAAATGTATCCCCACAGGTTTGGTTAACTGTTCAATTTCACAGTTATGACAAGTTTTTAGTCAGTAGTTTATCTACTTCATCTCCCAGCCCAAACAGAAAAAGAAATAACTGAGACAACTAAATTGTGATTGTGGGATGTGATCATGGACTATGAGAGGGGAAAGAAAACAATATCATCAAAGCACTCTATGAGAAACATGCATTGCTGCAGAATTTACCCTACTCCACTGGCCTGCTAAATTGCATCCAAACACTGCTAGTTATATACCATGCAACATTAGTGAGCTAAAGAAAAAACAGCCAACAGTTTGCCCAAACTAAGATAAGAAACTTGCGTTGCATCCAAACACTATGCTGCTCACCAGGCTTATTCTGAGCACAATAGAACTTACTTTGGGGGAATTAATGTTTGCTGTTTGTTTGTGTTTGGACGAGCAAACCATTATAGGAAATAAGTATCCCTAGTTTGGTTATGTTGTGTGTTATCTAATTCAAGCTCTTAAGTTAAACAGTATTTTGCCAGTTGTTGACCTTCAGTATATAGTCTCATCTGTAGCATAGTGGTTTGCAAATTTTTCTTAAAAGTGAAAGGTCCCTGGTTTGATTCCGGGTGGGGATGCAAGCCCCTCTCAGCATGGAGGGTTGTGTCAGGAAGGGCATCTGGCGTAAAACCTCTGCCACACTACCAATGTGGATTAATCTGCTGTGACAACCCCTTTGGGGGAGAGTACTTTGGGAGCAGCCGAAGGTACACTGACCTTCATTATATAAATTGGGACTCTGGGGCTGTATTGTTAAGCATCAAGATTAGAAGCTTTGTCTGTGTATTGCCATAGGTGTACCATATGGTTGTTTCCTAATCTTAGCAACTTCATTTTGTGCTCCTACAGATGCTTTATGTTTAAACTGAGCTTTTCTTGGCAGTCCTCGTTGATAAGGTTATACCAAAGCAGTTTTGGTGGATTTGACTACCAAGGTACCTTCATGTGAAAAAGAAAGTTTTCACAGCACTCTACACAGTCCTGCAAAAAAGTTAAGTACGTCCTTACTTCTGTAGGAATTAATAGGGTAAGTAGCAGTCATGTACTACTAATCAAATGGACTTGATTACTTGATCATCAGCTAGTGCGACTACCTCTTTAAAAGCAAAAGTTTCGCCACAATCTTCCCAGGAGTGGACATCCAGCAGATTCACTCCAAGGTCAGACAATACCATATTCACAGAAATCAAGGAAAGAAAACAAGAGCTACATCTCAGACACTACAGGACTTCTGAAACATTATCCATGGCCGTAATGCAGACTGCACAAACACCTCATATTAACTGTCAAGCACAGCGATGGAGGGGTGATGATTTGGGCTTGTTTTGCAGCCACAGGACCTGGGCACCTTGCAGTCGTTGAGTCAACCATGATCCTCTGTGTACCAAAGTATTCTAGAGTCAAATGTGAGGCCATCTGTCCGACAGCTAAAGCTTGGTCTAAACTGGGACATGCAACAGGACAATGATCCCGAGCACACCAGCAAATGTAAAACAGATTGGCTGAAACAGAAAATAATGAAAGTGTTCCAGTGGCTTGGTCAAAGTTCTGACCTCAACCTGATTGAAATACTGTGGCGGGACCTTAAGAGTGTGCAGCAGTGAGTGCCTGCAAACCTCAGTGAACTGAAGAAATGCTGTTTAGAAGAGTGGGCCAAAATTATTCCAAAGTCATGTGAAGATCCAATAAAGTCAAACCAAGGAATGATCACTTCAAGTTATTGCTGCTAAAGGTGGTTCTATAAGCTATTGAATCATGAGGTGTGCTTACTTTTTCACAGGATCGCAAGGAATCTTGCGAAAACTTATTTTTCACACGAGTGTATGTCTGTTTTTTTCTTGATGTCTTAAAATCTTCTTGTATTTTATTAGTGGGGTAAAAAGCCAGCAAAGTGGTTCATTTTTTACTTTTCTTTTCATTTTTGTCTGCACTGTTGCTTTTGTTGGGGTGTTGTTTGTTTTTATTCATTTTTTTCTTAAGTGATTATCTCCTCCAATTTAAACTAATAAGCATCGGCCCCCTACCAACAGTTTTTTCCAGGGTAATTTTTTTCTACCCTGACAATGGCCTTGAAAGAAGTACTACAACAGTGGCTCATGCAGTAGGAACGTGTATAAAGCCGCCCTAAAAATACATGGTTATTTGTGTGATGAAAAATGGTTCATATTCAGTTTTGCTATTTATCTACTGAAATGGGATGAAGAAGTTCAGCGTAGTTCCTACTGTTATAGTATTTTGGCAAAGACTGAGACCGACTTTCTGAATGCAGTTTTCAGAGTAGACATTTCTGGAATAACCTCACTTACTTCTAAGGCATGTGGTAAAAAAGAAAAAGTCATGACCGTGATAAAGGCCACAAGCCAACATATGTCGGGTACCAATAAAGTTGTACTGTTTGTACAAGTGTTGCTGGAGTTTTGACCTCTCTAAAGGCAGTTTTCTGCCGCTTAAAGTGGCTGTAATATGAATGATGTTCAAGCATGACTCTTGAAAAAGTTTTACTTCTGTTTACTTAGCTGCTTAGCAGGTGCGAGAACAGAGCAGCCGCAACAGAGCAGGCAGTGAATTAGACAGACAGATCTGAACATCCACAGGCTTAATCACCATGGAGGAGTGAGCGAGAGGGAGGGAGAGAGAGAGAGAGTCCACTCTGGACTTAGATGTTCACTAGTCATTGATAAAGTGCTTAGCAGCAAGAAAATTAATGAATCCGGCCTTACTGGTAGAAAGGGGGTTTGGGGTGGAAGGGGTGGGAGAGGAGGAGGGGAATGTGTGGGGGGGTAATCCTGTTCCAGCTAAATGGCTGATCCCTCTCATTCCTTAGATATCAAATGTCAAAAGTTAAATTAGCCTGCTAGCCTCAGATACGAGTTAACATGCTTTTAAACGGGGCGTGGGGGCGGTGATTTCTTTCCCCCCTGGGATGGCGGGCAGGTGCCTTTGAAGTGTCTAATTATCCAACTCCCAGTAAGTGCAGGCAAACTATCTTAATGGGGGCCTCAATGTCTCAATGCATTGCACAAAAAAAGCTCTTTAAAGCGGCTACCCTAATGTGTGAATGTGTTTCTTTTCGCCAACAAAAACTCATCAAAACAACATATTTTCTTTACATGTTTTAATTATGCTTTCAGCATGGACACAAAGTTTGAACTAGTAAAAGCTGAGTGAAAGAACTTTATATTATCATTCACTAAAAGGTGGGAAACATCCACACTGGCATTTTGGATCATGTTTGATGGGCTTGAAATTACTGTATTATTTTTTCTATTTTATCCCAACTATTGGCTCCGTGTTTCTTTGGTTTGGCTGGATATTCATTTCTCTTGGCGAGCCGTTCCTAATCTGAGTGCCACAGACTTGGTCCGGATCATTCTGGTGTCAGAAGAGGGATTCCAGTGCTGTGGCCCAGTGGAAAGCTGGCCCACTCTGGTCTGGTGGGCAGTGTGCCCAGAGTCACCCTTGAAGACACACTATCCCACACGGACATAACTGTGCCCTAGTCTGCCCTAGCACATAATCATTTTGTATTGTTACAAATGACATTATAAATGTCTAACAGGTTATGGCTGATGATAGCTGGCTTGTGACAATCTGAAGCAATGCTAATACAGTCTATGAGCCAATCAGAAAACTAAATGGCTTCTTTTGCTTTGAAGCCTTGATCAAATGCATCTCTTGGTGTTTGATTCCTCAAAGAATACAGGCCAAGGTGCCCTTTGAGTGAAAAACCTTAAAAGCTATAACTATCCGTGGTCAAAAATGCATCAGTGTGCTTTTTACAGTCAGAGCTTTCAGCTCTCTCACTGCGATGCTCATTGCTCCCTCACAATGTGGGCCTGATGAAATGGTAGTGGGGTTTCGGGCGGCTCTATGGTGGGCCTGTGCCCCTAATGGGTGAATGAGGGGTAGCTTAGGGCAGGCGAAGGCTTGGCACGACACAACCCTGCTGTGAGACTGATTTGAGGTGAGCGCAGGGAAGGAGGAAGGAGCCAAGCTGGCTTTGATTTGCCCCTCCCCAGCCCCGGGGCCTGGAGGCTGGGACTGCGAGATGCTGAGCTCTGGGTGCGTCCCAGAAGACCCCCAGCGGCAGAGAGAGCAGGCTGGGACTGTGAGTTGTGGAGCAGGGGGGTTGGGGCGTAGGCTGCCGAGAGCCAAATTGAGATGTGGGAGTCGTCAAATTTGCCTAGATGAATATTGAAGAGGGCATTTGTGGACGCTGTGTGGGAAATCAGCAGTCGACAATAGACTGCTAACCAGGAGAGGGAACATCCTGACCTCTCTCTGCAATTCATCCAAACATCAATCACACAACTGATGGTTAAATAATGTACCAGCACGGATTCGCTCTGCAGAGACAGAATCAAACATAAGTGCAGAGTGAGAGGGAGTGAACTTTCATATTTGCTGAAGTTCTCCAGATCTCTGAAAGACATTCAGACAGGGGGATTGCTGACTGTACTGCCCACAGATATCAGAGTAATGACCTAGTTCAGCCTTCTGACATTAATTTTTATTTGTCAAGAATTTGCTCGAAAGTCAACCTTTTTAGGTAGATACAGGAAGCCCTGTGAAGACTGACTAACCTTCACATAATGCATAACTGAACCTTGTTCTGTGGAAGGCCCCAGTTGAGCCTATCAGCCAAGAAGTTGATCAGAAAAATACCTCACACAATTGCAGTAATCCCCTGTGCTCTTGCTGTTGGGTTTGGTAGAGTTTGAACGGTCTCTCTCTCCCTCCTATTTCAGCCTGCACTAATCGTGAATGATTCCCTCTGTCTTTAGCTCCTGTGCCAGGGCCGGTGAATCAGGTACATAAGCCTAAGCCGCTTGGAGAGGTAGTCTTATTAAACTCTAGCCAGCTGCTGGAATTTTTCTTCTCCCTCTCATTGTTAATTGGGGAGTCTTGAGTCTTTCCCGGGAGTTGATTTGCAAGAGAAAGAAAAAAGGAGCAAGAGATTATTGCACAGGAGGAGAGGAGCTTTGAAGAAGTGTTTTGTGATTTCACCGTATATCCTCCACTCCTCTTCTCCTTGTTCGCTCTCCATGTGCTCCCCAGCCAAAACTTGTTTGTGCCACTGACAACAGTGCTTTGAGAAGTTCGAAGGTGGAATACAGCATATGTCTGGCTTTGGCTCAGAGGTACAAGAACACCCCTTCTGATATTTTCGGCTTTTAGAAAAAGTGGTAACTGGGGGAAGAACAGCAGTGCGCAATGGCCCTTTGTGCACCCCTGACACATACATGTCCCAGCTTTGGAGATGCTGTTTGACTGAGTTCAAGCTGGAAGGCAAATCAGATGGATGAGAGTGAAGGACAGATTGGCATGTGGAGGAACAACAATCCTTGTTCTTAACCTCTGCCTCTAGAAAATGCCTTCAAAAACAACAATCTAAGGGTTTTGTTTCACTTTCCATTTCTTTGAATTGGCTGGGCATCCTTAACTTTAGCCCCTCTTGTCCCAGAGCCCAATTCTCAAAGGTATTGGCCCCACTCCATATCTCATTATCTCTTTCAAATTTTCATTTTGTCATTGCATCCACGCTTTCTTTTATGCTACCATATTAAAGGCCATGCATAGGGTTTTCTTGAAAGGTATTTGAACCAGAATCCTACAATAGACACCCCAGACAAGAGGAAAAAAGGGAGAAACCTGGGTTTTAGGATTTAATGAGTGGCTTGCTGGGGGTGAAAGAAGGATAGAAACCAAGTGAGTGAGAGCAATAGAGAGTGCATTTGTAGAGGGTCAGAGAGAGAGGAGAAAGAGTAGTAAGGGAGGAAGAATGCAGGAATGGAGCACCAGGTACCATTATAGTGGCAGAGAAAGCTCCTGAAATACTAGAGCTGGGGCGTGTGCTCTGATCAGGACGGCAGTGAGCACAATTACCTTCTTTTCAAATCCTTCAGTGACACTGCGGGAGGAAGGAGGACTTTGAAACTTGAAAGGCAGGAGCTCGCTTTCAACCTCAAACGCAAGCAGGAAAGGGCTCTGAAATTTGTTCAGTGCTCCCCATCCACCATTAGCTTGTTTCTTCCTCTCGCCTCCAGGCATTTAAGCGCTTTTTGAAAAGATGTTAAGAAATTCAATCACCATAGAGAGAGCGGGATAGTTCTTTTTTCTGTTTTTTTGAGAGGCATGCTTTCCTCTGGTCCACAGAGGACCAGCCTGCTGCTTTTGTGTTGGGCTGAATAGACCTGCAAACTGGTAGAGGACTGGATGCAGCAACCATGGGAAAAGAGAGGGAAATAAAAGAGGAATGAAAAATGAGGGAGGGAAAAGGGGAAAGGGTCTGCTGGGCGGATGGTCAGAGTTAGAGAAATGTTGCAGGGTTGAACTTTTCAAAGTTGCATGTGTTTACCTGTGTCTTCTCTGTCTTCATTAGCCAATTTTTTGACAGATGCTCAACATGCTACAAGGATACAAAAAGTTTCCATCCACAGGTACAACCAACACAGAAGAAATCCTTACTGGAGACTAGCTTTCTTCCACTGAGGAGTCAAGGAGTCAGTTGACCCTTGTTCTGCAGAGTGTTTGTTTAACTATTTAAGGTCCTATGAACTCATGTAATGAACTCCCTTTAGGTGGTATATGGTAGAATGATGAAACCCTCCTGGGACTTGCCAGGGGAACTGGAGGGGGATGGTGGAACTGTGACAGTGCTGTGATTGAACTATTAGTCGCTTGACCTCTCTTGAGGGAGAAAGACATATCTGAATAGTGGTGGGGGTCACTGAGAAAGTAAAAGGAAAGAAAAAGAAAAGACAAGAACTATAAGGAACAGAGAGAACAGTATACATTAAAAAACTGAGCAAATAGTAATGTGTAGTATATATTTTTTAAAAGTAAGCAGTTCAGACTTCTTTGTAGTTTTTCACAAGTTAAGCTACGATATCTAAGGCCCCAGTGATTAATGTATTTATAAAACATCAAATATCTGTATGAAAGTAAGAAATGAGCTCATAAATATGTAGACAGTTTTTACTTTCCCAGATGTAATGCTAGATTTTCTGGATGTAAAATAGTTGAGAGTACACACTAGGAGCCTGAGCTACACACAGTCACATGCTCTGCCCTTAGCATTGCTTGCTCTCTGCATAGTTTACAGTCTCGACTTCCTCAATTCATGTCAGGAGATGAACCCAGTTCTGAAATCCCTTTATGTTAATATTGCGCTTTGCAAGCGCAGACCTATTAATCCAGCTTTAACCGTATAAGTTGCATTATTCCCTTAATAAGATCACTGGCTGTGCAGTATAGGATTAAATACTTATATCATAACTGACACTGTCATTTCCTGGGGATGAGAGCGCCTTGCCTCTCTGGTTGTCAGTTCCGCGTTAAGAATCCTTGAATCTGCTGCCAGTGCTGCGCTAGGGCAGGCTGGTCCAAATGCAGGTAATGGATGTGGGAGAGTGAAGGGAATAAAAGCAGGACCCTTGGGTTGCTCCTCCTGCTCTCTCTTCACCTCTCTCAATCTCATTCTCCCTTTCTGTTTTTCTCTCTTAACCTCCTCCTTTCTGATCGCTTCTCTTCTTCTGTGAAGTGGTACAGCTCTATAGCAGCCCTCTTTAGTGCTTAAGGTAGTGCTCTTTAATCTAGCCCTCTCCTCTGTTTCTAATTGGCAGTTGGATGCTGTTGGGTTGCAGTACATAGTGGGGGAGCCGTTCACACTGTTAGGCTGCTAATACTGCAGTACCTCTGGCGCCAGCACAGCGGCATTTTGCCAGCTTCTCAGTGAACAACATTAATGTGAGAGAGAACATTGGAGTGTATGGATGACCAGCACCCTTAGTGGTGAAATCATAATTGCCTATAACCAGGGCTGAACACGGAGACCTGCGGGCATAGCAAGTTGGAATTGAAGAATTTGGCTCAGGGCAAAAAGCAAAGGTTGCACTTGACAAATGATCTGACTAAAGAGGACAAAAAAACTAATATTTTTATCTCTAACATACATAAGCATTCAGTCTCAGTTCAAAAAAAATCTTAACAAGGTACCCAAGTCCCTGAAATCAAGTGTTTATGCACTGTTATGGAAGACCATCTGGAATTACCAGGCTGTGCAGTAGAAATAACTTTTCGATCATTCATTCTACGGTGCTGAAAATATGTCATGTAAGAACAGTCAAACTCATGTAAGGGGGTCTAGACAACATTTTGAGTCATATGCTTTTGTTTATTCAGTACAATAAGCCTTGATCTGTGTATCTGGTCAACATGTTACCAACATTTTTACAGAATTTATCCACTTATACACCAAGTCTGGTTAACTTAAGTATCCTGGTTGAAAGGATCCATGAACAGTATGATGTTCAGACCCAAATGATCAGGCAGGATTTATGTCCTTCTTTTTTAAAACTGAAATCAACCCAGCTGAAAAAAATGACATATTTTCTATGGTATGACGCTTTCTGAGTTAGTCTCTATGGTATCATACTACAAAAAAGACTAATACCAGGTCAGGAGGCTAGCTGACCCTTATATATGTCACCTCGGAGGTCAAGCCAAGGGGTCAGAGGTCATGTCTTTCTGTTGGAGCTTAGCCCTTGAACTCAGCTACACATTTATCCGCTTTATGCAGCATGCCAAGAAGCTTTCTCCAGAGAGAGTCCTAATTTTCCCTTTAGACAGAGATAGAAAAGAAGAAAAAGATTTAGTTTGAGAACAGACAGAGAATGCTGGAGGTGGGGGGAGAATAGAGACTGAAGTAGGATGGGGTTGATATAGCCAGTGATGGTTGTTAATGGGCAGCTTGGAATGCTGACAAAAAGGCTGAGCTGTCTTCTTCGTGGGAATCCATTTCTATATAAAAAGAACAGACAGAGATGAGTATTCAGCACTTGCTGTTATTCAGCTGTATGAGATTGGAAGTTTTTTATCCTTCGTGTCCATTTGCTCATACGCTGGTTGCTTCTAACCCCTCTCTAGAGCTGCAGAGGCAGATTTACACCCATAAATCCAGTAGGTTTCAGGTGTGCAAACCTGATCTCTGCTATGAACAGACTTCCG
>VUQH01006331.1:0-10392 GCA_015106775.1 Etroplus canarensis | reverse complement strand
TGGGTAGGAAATTTTTTTTTTAAAAATTTTTTTTAATTTAAAAAAAAAAAAAAAAGAGTGCTGGATCTCGTTTGGAGCCAATTACCGTGGTGCGCACAGTTGTTAGACAACTGCAGGGAGTTTGTTATTAGGTCGGCTGAGGCGTCGCTCATGATGCACAAAGGCAAAAGAACACATTTCATCTTCAAAGTTGCGACTGTGATAATAAAACAGTTTGCAGTTTAACCAGCCTCCCTGCTATTCTTCTAAAAGAGACACAGCCATGAGCCCACCTGCATCTCATCCAGCTTTGACTGAATGTCTGGAGGGAAGTCAGCTGCCCCGCAGGTGAAGGGATCAAACGGCTCTGCGCCAAACAAGTCTTTCCCTACAAACACAGACAGCAGATAAACACTGTAAAGATTAAGACGGGGAAAAAAAGTTTTTAAAAGCCAGACATGTTCGCATTATACAGCAAGACAGAAAAACTTTCATCCGCAGAGTTGCTAACTTACTTATATCTGGTGGCAATGTGGTCGGCGGAGGCGGCGGGCAGCCGTTGCTGGCTGGTGTGGGCACCAGGGGTGTCACGGGGGAGAAGGGAACCATGTCAAAAATGTCTGTCGACTGTGGCTTCATTGAGATACTCCCCGCCTGCATACAAAATAATGGTTGAGCCACCGGCAGAGACCTGCAAGTTCACCCATGCATAAACTACACAGCACTTTTTTTGTTTTTTTTTTGGCACCAAAGCAAGAGAAGAAGAAGCAAAAGCACCACACAAGACAGAGGCAGGCGATAACAAGGCTCCAGGGACAGTGACACGGCACAGAAAGAGAGAAGCGGAGGGTCTTTACGCGAGGCCGCGGGATGCTGCAGCCCTCGGTGGGTTTAGGAGGAAGGAGAGCGGGTTTGGCGGGCGGAGGAGTTAGCAGCCCGGCAGACAAGTTGGACTCCGGCGAGCTCATAGGAGTGAGAGTGACAGAGGAGATTTCCAGACAGGAAAGCGACTTGATGCTGTGACACCAGAAGAGAGAAGACGGCCTCTGCAGCATGTACGCTTCATTAGCTGCGTTTATGTGCAGCGGCTGAGAGAAGACAGAAAATGACCAGGGAGGGAGAGAGAGAGACAATATTATTCAGTGTTGTAGAGACTGTGGGTAATTGCATTCGCAGGAGGCTGTCACAAATGCTGGCATTTGCCCCAATTAGATGCTGAATGTATCGCATTCCTCATCAGACCAATCAGGTGTGTAATTGCTTTGCTTCAGATACAGCTCTGACGCCTGCTGCCCGCCTCCAGATAGGCCTGGTCATTCCAAACCGGAGGCTGAGGCCGTGCATTTAATCACAGCGACACAATCAGGAACACCAGCTGTCCTTAAAAATACTTTAAAAACTTGACAGCTTAAATTTAGTCAACTTTTATAATTAAAAGATGGTTCAGGTTATGAACAGTCATATTACACTAGTCAGCGGTTTCAGTTTTTGCATGCAGACACCACATTTGGGCCCGACTGCATTAACATATAATCGTCTTTGAATTAAACAGTCCTTAAGCAGCCAAATGCACCTTTTGTTCAATTCAGCAATTCGGCTCCTCCAGCTTTACTTGGTCTCATTTTACAGGCATTGTTAGCTGTGTTCGCTGACTTTAAGACTTCACTTGTGTTACAGCCATTGCTTCAGTGTAATGCAATCACTCTATTGTTGCTTGTGGCTATAGTAAAGACTGTTAAAAACAAAGGGAAGAGAAGAAAGTCAAGGGACTAGTTTTAGTTTGTAGAATTTAAATTTCTAAGCCGAAGGTCTGTGTGTGCGTGTAGTGCATTCTGTCCTTACTGGAGGCACATGTGCTATCATCAGTTGTTCTTCAAGCTCTTGCAGCTGTTTCTTAAGCTCGGAATTTTCCGTTTCCAGTTCTTGAATCTGAAAAAAATCCAAAAGAAAGACTGTAGATTAAATATGTAAAACCAGCCAGCATTCCTCCGCCTTGAACCTGACCCTGTGTGATCTTAACCATTGACCCCAAGGTCTCGTACATGCAATCAGATCTTCTACCCATCATAAGTATTGACCACACAAAGTTTGGAAAAGCTCAAGCAAACAAATCAGCAGTTCAATTCAATTTTATTTATACAGCGCCAAATCGTAACAAAAGTCACCTCAAGGTGCTTCATAGTGTAAGGTGAAGACCCTACAATACTGAAAAGGAAATCCCAACAATCAGATGATCCCCCTATGAGTAAGTACTAGGCGACGGGGGAAAGGAAGAACTCCCCTTTAACAGGAAGAGACCTCAGGCAGAACCAGGCCCAAGGAGGGGCAGCCATCAGCCTTGATCAGCTGGAGAGTGGGGGCAAAGAGAAGAGACAGAAGTCCTATAGTGGTAAAATTTTGTAACGGACAGATGGACAGATGTATGGACCTTCAAAATGTTATCAGTTCTTCTACCTATCACGGTAATCAGGAGGAGGGAATAGGGTGACGCCAGCAACTCCAGTACAGGTTTAACATATTTACATTTTATTTAAGTATGGTGCTTCTACTCTTCTACTAATTTGGATGCAAATATTACACTTTGTACTCAAAACCATCAATTTGAAAGCTTTAGTTACTGATTATTGTGCATCATTATAGACCAAGCTACACAGAGTGTCCCAGAGTGGTTTACAAGTGAAACGTACCTGGTTTGATTCCAGGTGGGGACACATGCCCCTCTCTATCACGGAGTATTACCTCAGGATGGGCATTCGGCATTATCCTTCTCAGAATGAAGTTTGAACTCCTGAGCATTAATTGTTTTCTATGCCAATTTTCTACACAGATTTTATATCTAATTAAATATCCTTATTTCCCGTGGGCTCCCTGTCCTGTTCTTAGTGCTCCATTTAAAGAACATCCCGGAAATGCCCCTGATGGCGATCAACCATACAAGCACTGGCAAGGATCCAGGAGCCCAGTCAGGTCCAATGATGGTAATGAGATTACCACTGACTACCTCCCATGACCTTC
The DNA here is from genome assembly GCA_015106775.1 of Etroplus canarensis. NCBI lineage: Eukaryota > Metazoa > Chordata > Actinopteri > Cichliformes > Cichlidae > Etroplus > Etroplus canarensis. The sequence continues at coordinate 7,398 of VUQH01006331.1, read as the reverse complement.
GTCTTTGACCTCATGATCTCTAAGACGTCATCATAATAATTATGTATGCAAAGTTTGGCTAGGATCCAGCCCCTCAGTAAGCTCCTGCAATGGTAACAAGAATTTAATTAATGACTCTGTGTGACCTTGACCTTTAAAGCCACAACCTCAAAAATGTTATCAGATCTTCTACCCATCTTAGGTATTGACCATACAAAGTTTGGAAAAGATCCAGCAAACAAGTCAGCTCCTCTAGTGGCAAAAATATTTGTAATGGATGACCGGACAAACGGACAACCCGAAAACATAATGCCTCTGGGGTGGAGACATAAATCAAACCAAGAGATACAGTCATGTGAAAAAGTAAGTTTTCACAGGAGAGCCGGGTGTACAATAATTCGATTATAAACTGGCTCGCTAACAGAGCTCTCTGTCATTAATATTCATTACTAACCTGTTTTATTTATTAGCACGGCTTCATTGACCACAGTGGATGATTTAAAACAATCAATGGAAACAAGCTCTCCATTAATTAATAAAAACATCAATGTGACTGCATGGTGGTACACATTTTCAAATTGGAGCTCATTTAGCTGAATGTGAGACGCACTCGTTTCTGCAGGGTTCCAATCTGTTTCCTGGTTTCCACGTCTTTGCCTCCAGACTCCAAGAACTTCTTGTAGGCCAAGTCAAAGGCCTGGCCGATAGTTAGAGTTATCTCCTCTGCCTGAAGCACAAAGAAAAGAGACTCTCTCAAACACTGTGATTCTCTAAACATGAGTATCGCTGTCCATGAAAGATTAACTACAAGATGTCAAAACACCAGTTTAAACCATGTTTCAACAACCTATCGAATGTTACACATTTGTTTTCAAATAAAACAAGCAAGCTGTCAAATAGGCAGAGACTTACACATTTTTCGCTGTCAAACACGTAGCAGAGGTGTTTGTTGGACTCTGAGTCTTTGCAGATAAAAGTGAATATCCTTTTATCGGTTTTGTCATCTGCACAGAAGGATATTCTGTGTAACTGACAGTTATGCTGCACATCCTGTGGGGAAAAAAGAATTCATTTATTATTTACTGATATGAGTGTTGACTTCAAATTAAACCTTTCTCTACGTGGTGTTTATTTTCAGTATAACCACAGATCTAATGTACAATTACAATGCAACTTCCAATCAGGCAAATTGACATCTTCGGACTCACTTTTGTCTTAGGATCTAGTATCTTCACACCATAAATGGAGATCTGCAGTTCCACTTTAGGGATCTTCTGTCCCTCTGACTTCTTGATGTGTCTCTGAAACTGTCAGGGACAAAATTCAATTAATACACCCAACTAAGGTACACAAACCAGAATGTTGACAATCCATCACAATCCACATGTTATTGTCATCTATGAAGTACAGAAATAAAGTGATAAGTGTTCTTGTCGCCTTTAAGATCCACAGAGAAGTCAAGGAGGCTCACAAACAGTCATGTCCAGGACAAATGAATCTTGTTCACCACGAACTGAAAATATTTGAGTTCAGAAGTATAATAACAACATGGTATACCTCTGCCAAATTACCAATGTGGACTAATCCGCTTTGGCGACCTGAAAATGTGTGAATACATCAGCAACCATATTTCTGAGGTTGTCTTAATGGTCATTGGAAGCCCCCCAACCACACCTTCCTAGTGTGGGAGCCAAGCAATAGTACCACTCCTTCAAGGATCTTGATCAATAAGACTATGATCATCATCATCTTCTTTTGGCTGCTCCCTTTAGAGGTTGCCACAGCTGCCTCCATGTCACTCTTTCATTTGCAACCTCCTCTATCACATGTCCTCCTTCACTACAGCCAGCAACCTCCTCTAAGGTCTTCCTCTTTTCGTCCTGCCTGGCAGCGCCATCCTCAACATCCTTTGCCCAATATACCCACTATCACTCCTCTGAACATGTCCAAACCATCTCAGTCTGGCTTCTCTCCCTTCATCTCCAAACTTCTCAACCTGAGCTGTCCCTTGGATGGACTCATTTCTAATCCTGTCCATCCTGGTCCCTCCTAGAGAAAATCTCAGCATCTTCAACTCTGCCTCCTGTCTTTTTGTCAGTGCCACCGTCTCCAAACTATACATCATAGTAGGTCTTACTACCATCTTGTAAACCTTTCCTTTCACTCTTGCAGCTATCCTGTCACAAAGCACCCCTGACACTCTCCTCCCACTCCCACTGTAATGTAAAGCTCCTACAATATCAGAAAGAAAAACCCCAACAATCAGATGATCCTCTATGGACAAGCACTTGGCAACTGTGGGAAGGAAAAACTCTCTTTTAACAGGAAGAGACCTTTGGTAGAACCAGGCTCAGGGAGGGGCAGCCGTCTGTCTCAACCGGCATACTACCACACCAAGGGCTCAAGCTGTTAAGGACTGACGATTACGGGCAGTCCACACCTTTACTTGAAAAGTTTGCGAACTGTTCTGTTAAACAGTGTGGTAGCTCGTGTCGATCAAATTTTTCTCTTTTGTCTACATTCTCTTGCGAAACGCTGTGAATGAACTTTCAACTTTTCCACTCTTAAAAATGGGAAGTTATGCTGTTCATATTCATGTTGGTGAACCATTTTATTGGCCTAATCAGGAATTGATGCCACACTTATGTCACAGCCCTGTTTGTTGACCAGCCCTGACCTAGCTCACGACATTTTATGGCATAAATAAACCAAATGACCACATTTATGCATAGATGGCAGAGGGGCACATGCAAACATTCATTAATGATCTTTACAATCCAGGCCAATGGTCTTAAGCGTAGCAATTCCTGTGAAACTGGAGAAGTTTCACTTACAAATCAAATGTGACCTTGAGCAAAACTTTGAAACCGTTACTAAAATCTGATCAATACACAGGACCAAGGAGGAGTAGCGATTCTTGTGAGGTGTGGACAGGAGGATGGATGTATCACCATATCATTAGCTCATTGGTCCTTTGGCTGGATGAGGTAAAAAGAAATGGTAATAAGACATATCAAAACCACTACAAAAAAGCCTGAAGAAAAATCTCTATTATACCATATTTATTTGCCTTTCAAGTTGCTAAGTTACTAGCAAGGTGGGGAGACACTGAACAAGCTGACATAAAAGCAGTAACTATGCTTGCAACATTTGTCACCTTTCTGGTCAAAAGACAAATATAAGCAAACTTTTCACTCCCTTGTTTGCTGTATTTTGGTATCTAACTATACCTGAGGAAGTATCTCTCACTTCAGCTGCCAAAGTATAATAACAAGAGACATTTTTAAAGCTAGATTTGTCCCCGTAGTGTAGTGGTTTACACATTCACCTTACAAGCGAAAGGCCCCTGGTTCAATTCCAGGTGGAGACACAAGCCCCTCTGACCATGGATGATTGCATTAGAAAGGGCATCCGGCATAAAACCTCTGCCAAATTACCAATGCGGATTAATCCGCTGTGGTGACCCCTTGGGTAGAATACAAGGGAGCAGCTGAAGGTACATTCTCATTAGCTAGTTGCTGATGAAATCTTTTCCATGTGGAAAACAGATGGAAATCATAGCTCATGAATGCTATGAGACCGAACAGAAAAGTAAAAATCAAATTTACGAGCCAAAAGACACAACAGCACTCAGTAGCGCCAAGAGGCTGTAGTTTGGCCTATATCTTATACCTTCACTGCACACATAGTTATTCGGTGCTTCGGTAATGTAAGAATCCGAATTAGTGCAGCTTAAAAATGCTTCATTTTGTAACACCGAAGGGTAAACAATAAAATTAAATGGCGTCCCAGTAACTGGGAATAAGACCTCAGTGCAGCATATCTTTAAATGCTAGTTAGAATCAGTCTAGGGAAATGCAATCATTAAAGTTTTGTGTTTTACACAAGAAGTTAAACGTGTGAATCATTTCATGGGTTTCTCTTTGAGCTCTGCCAGAAAACAATTTACATCTTTCATAGGTTTGCTGCCAAGTTGTATAAAAACAAACAGAACTTGGCAGTGAGTTTAGGTCAACGACCAAAAAAATTAAATGGGAGTGCAAGCTGTCGGCCGAGAAGACATTAGGAGGCTAATGTGGTGACTCAGTTCGAATCTCAAGATGCAGAAGTGAGCAAGAGATTCAGGCAGATGTTTAGATTGGCTCCTCAGGGAGGTGTCTGATCAGTCCAAATCCACATACAGTGAACATTAAAACAGCCACAACATCAAAACCACTGACAGGTGAGGTGAATGGCATTGATGCGCTCGTTGCAATAGCGCCTGTCAAGGGGTGGGATTTATTAGAGAGCAAGTGAACTGTCGGCTCTTGAAGTAGAAGCAGGAAATATGGGTGGAAGCATCTGAGTGATTTTGACAGGATCAGAGGACTGGGTCATGGGTGCCTTAGGCTCACTGATGCACGTGGGAAACAAACCTGACCTGTGGTTCAAGCCTACAGAAGAGCTACTGTAGTACATACATGTTAAAACTTTAATGCTGGCTATGAGACAAAGGTGTCAGGGTGCAATAAGCTTACAGAGCACATCAACTATAAAAAAAAAGGCGGGCATAGCAAGCTAGTCTCAATATGAGTGTTTTGCCGTCACCGTCTTGTATTTTGGAGCAGGATATAATGAGCAAGAGATGGACCTGACTGTGCAACAAATAGTCAACGAACTGGTACTTATACAGCGTTTTTCTACTCTAACTGAGCACTTTTTACTACTAGCCACATTCACCTGTTTACACACAGTACTTTATGTCTTTGAACAGATTTTAACCATCACACACATGCACACTCTAATGGTTGCACTGGGAGCAATAAGGGATTTGGCATCTTGTCGAGGGATGCTTCGGCATGCGGATTGGAGGAGCCGGGTACTGAACCATAGACCTTTCAATATGAAGACGACCCGACCTCCTGAGGCGCAGCTGCCCCAGACAGACAAAGGGACAGTTCAATTCCGTAGGTTAGCAACAGGTCAGTCACAAGGAAGAGCCCACAAAAGCATATTCTATCCTCTTTTTTGTTCGACTCCATCTGGGACCACGAAGCACTGAATAAGAATTAAAGCTAGACTACATGGACCAACATGTAAGACCATACTTTTCTTTAAATTATTGAATTCAGGTGTTTCATTTAGTCCCATTGCCACAGATGTATAAAAATCAAGCATCTAGCCATGCAGTCTGCCTTTAAAAGCAATTGTGAAAGAAGGGGTCGTTCTAAAAAGATCACTGATTTCAAGTATGGTACCGTAATAGGATGCAGCTGTTGCAATAACTCAGTTTGTGTAAGTGGTATTACTGCAAAGTGGAAGCTTTTAGGAATCACGGCAACTCAGCCATGAAGAGGCAGACCACGTCAAGTTATAGAGCGGGTTTGCTGAGTGCTGAGGCGCATAGTGCTACCGCTCTGCTCATTCAATAACTGCAATTATTTAGCTCCTCTGGCATTGTCAGTGCAAAAATTGTACACTAAGAGCGTCACAGCATGTGCTTCCATGGCTGAGCAGCTTCACGCAAGCCTCATATTACCAAGCACAACATCAAACATCAGGTGGAGTGGTGTAAAATACGCTGCCACTGAACTCTGGAGCAGTGGAAACGTGTTTTATGCAGTGACAAATCATGTGTCTCTAACTGGTAGTCTGATGGATAAAATCTAGATTTGGCGAATGCCAGGAGAATGTTACCCGTCTTTGTCATTGTGGCAACTGTAAATTTTGATGTAGGAGGGATAATGCTATGGGGTCATTCTTTTTAAGTTGGCCTGGGCCCCAAAGTTCCAATGAAAGGAAATCTTGATGCTTCAGTTTACCAAAGCAGTTTGGGGAAGGCCCTTTTCTGTTCCAGCGTGAATGTGCCTCAGTGTACAAAGCAAAGTCCCTAAAGGCTTGGTTGGATGAGTTTGGTGTGAAAGAACTTGTCTGACCTGCAAAGGGCCCTGACCTCAGTCCCATCCAACACCTTCAGAATGAACATGAGCTTACCTCACAAATGATCTGGATGAATGGGCAAATACTCCCAGTACCTTACTAGGAGATCTGAAGCTGGTATAGCAGCAAAGGGGAACCAACTCAGTATTAATGCTTATGGATTTAGAATGGGATGTCATAAAAGCTCCTATAGGTGTAAAGTGCAGGTGGCCCAATGCTTTTGTCCACATAGTGTATCTTATCTGGAAAATTCAACAATAGCAGTTGCCCCGTGCTCACCATTATAAAGCATGCAGGCTCAAGCACGTCTGCATTAGCTTCACGTTTTAGACCCAGAAGCTATGTCCATCTTTGTTAATATGGCTCCATATAAAAAAGATGGACAAAGAGTTCCAAAGTTAACTTCTTTCCACCCACCAAAGCCTCTACAATGGATGTGAGCTTTGGAATTAGATTATGGTGTTTTAGATCACATTCACCCTAATGGCAATGGTATTCCCTGATGGCAGTGGCCTCTTTCAGCAGAATAACGCAACCTGCCACGCTGCTTAAACTGCTCAGGAATGCACTGAGGAAAATGAACAAAGAGTTCAAACTGTTTACTTGGCCTCTGAACTCCCCAGATCTCAATCCAATTGAGCATCTGTGCCTCGACGGGCCAGAGTTGTTCTGGGGACACAAGGGAGACAATTTATAGACAATTACAGGCAGGTGTTGGTGTTGTTCTGTGAATAGCTACAATTATAAGGACAGAAAAGAAATAGTCCCCCAATGAGCCTTGATCTAATCATCAGCAAGTCAGTCTGGGATCATATGAAGAGAAAAGCAGCAACCAGACCTCGCCAAATACGTAGTTTGAAAAACTGTGCGCTCGTGGAAGTTAGGATTACTTTCTAAAACATCCTCACATTACTTTTAGTGCCTTCAGCAGTTGCACAATAGGGAAAATAAAGATGAATGTTTACTAAGTATCTGCTACAGCCGTAAAAATAAGAAAAACAAAAGTAATCTGATGCTATTACATTTGCACACATTAAGACAGCCATTTTTTTATAGCCTCCAACACTAAACTGATATATTCCATCAAGCCTTTGTAAAGCTTTGAGTTATGCTGATTTAATACATTTACATTTCAAAGCCTGCAGACACAAACATGACCAGACTCAGAGAGAGAGAACTCTTAAGTGTGTGTTTCAGGGAGATTTATCTTGCAAACCATAAAGGCATTTATCAACTAACTGATAGGAGACGATTATTTGATCCAAAACAGGGACACATGCCTTTGAGGCTGTCTCTGAAGTTCCAACACACATTTTTCCTGCATATGATCTTCATAAGCATAGTTATGCGTGTTCTGACTGCCAGCATATCTGGGAGAATAACCATGGAGACTTGGTCAAAAACAGATGAAATGTAATGTAACAATAGACGCATGGGTTTGGGAAAACAAGCCTCCCCCTACAAGTGGCCTCAGAGATTCAACTCTTGGCAGGCGAAGAC
>VUQH01006326.1:0-10390 GCA_015106775.1 Etroplus canarensis | reverse complement strand
AATTGTTTAGGAAACTGTTGCAAATTCACATGATGTGATATGGTGTTCATGACGTTCATGAGGCGAGATGTAGTACCTGCCTCAGAACTCCATCGAGAACATTCATGTCACTTCGTTGAGAGAAAAAATTGCCAAAGCGGCTTGATGTGATTAGGCTCAGCGATACATTTATGACATTTACAAAGCAATTAGAACAGTTGTGACATGTTGTGAAATTATAACCCTTCGTGAAAGTTTTGAAATTTTTAAAATTGGCACCCCGACAAGGTCTTTACGAAGTCTCGCAAATCATTTTGACAATCATGAAGTTCTCACGACACATTTGGGATTCATTATAGACCAAATTTGCACTGACTTGTAATCACTTTCATGTATGTGTGACTGGGGCTTAAAGCTGATGACTACCTGTGCGAATTTGAACATGAATCAGCAGGACATGAAATTCATAATAACGCATTGCCGAGTGGCCTCTGGAGGGCAGTCTTTACAAAACAGATGAGAAATGGTTTTGATGGGTTTACAACTACCTGTGAACATTATGTTGCCATTACAGTAAAGATATGAGCTGTTAAGGAAACAGAAGGAAAATGCTATGAATTCACATGACATGTTACGAGGTATTGATGACTTTCATTAGGCGAGGTGTCGTACCTGCCTTGCAACTGCTTTGTGAACATTCGTGACACTTTGGTGAGGGAAAAAATTGCCAAAGTGGTTATAAAAGATTAGGATGCATTCATGACGTTTTGGAAGCATTTACAACAGTGCGACAGGGTTAGTAAAAGTTTTGGAAGTGTCAAAAATTGGCACCCTGACTTCCGCAACACTGCGAGACGTTTATGAAGTCTTTCAAATCATTGGGATACTCAACAAATTCAATCACGACGTGCTCACAACTCATCCGGGATTCATTAAGAATCATCACGAACCAAATTCGCGTTGATTCATAGTTACTTTCACGGATCGGGGGCTTTACACCGCAAGGCGTGGTGTCAGATTGAATGACTGAAGCCTGCGGATTCTTTCATCTGATTCTTTAAAACTCAAACGGATGAGCCGGAGAAACAACGGCATACCAAAGTCCCAACAGCAGCAGCCAATAAATGAGTGATGAACTTCCTTCTCCTTCTAAATGGTGCAGGAACACTATGATAGCACCAATCCTTCAATCACTCATTAGAGGTCCCTCCCTTGTGGCTTTATTTTCCATAAATATAAGGAGGGGAACATCTTAGACAGTGCGGCATAGTAAGGAAAAAAAGAGCCCAGCGTTCTCTGAATGTTCACAGTCTGACACAGTTTTTTTGTTTTGATTTGTTTTGTTTTGTTTGTGCATTTTTTTTTTCCCTTCACGTCTCATAAATGTGTGACAGAAGTAATGCTCTTTTCCCTCTTCAGGTCTTGATTCATGCAGCTCTTGTCAATGCGAGCTTAAGGAAACAAAAGGCTTTTCTTGGTTTGTTTGTTAAAGCCACTTGCAGGTTTAGCTGCTCGTGCGTTTCCCTCCAACTGACCCCTCTCCCGGGAGAAAGAGTGAAAGTCTGAACAGTATGTGAGAATTATATACTGTTTTTTTCAACAATCCCAACCAAATTCGGAGCCAATTTCGACACAAAACAGACACAAAAGAGGATATCTTGAAAGAACATATACTGTGGACAAAAAGAAAGTTGCTGAGAAGAGGTGGGAAGGGGGATTGTGTGAAAGTAGAAAGCATTAAGCCCCTGCAGTATATGATCTCTGTATATTAGAGCATACATGCTGCATGGATTAGTTAAGAGCTAAAGAGGAAATCATTATGCACTCACAACTAAAACTTGCAGCTCAAAATAGTATTTTTTTTTTTCTCCTTCTCTGTCCACGTCTGTCTCCAACTTGAACTCTGCAACCCAACCAAAAACGCTCTTTACAGCAGATTTGCCAAAGCAATACAGCAGCTGCAGCGAGCGAATCCTATTTGCACCTTATCGGCCATGTGATGTGCGCGCGCGAAAGATTCAGAAGTGAACGACCACGGCATGGTTTCTGCGGCAGGTTTGCGCTGCCTTCGGGGGCCCATCATTCTTCACTTATCGCCGCTCTGACAGCAGGATTTCATCGCTTGAAGAAAGAGAGAGGAAGGCAGGACAGTGGAGTCCTCTCGCTGCTCAGCGAGCCCAGACCTCAGTCACCCATACCACTAAGGATGGATTACTGGTGAATCACTCCTCGACCCATAAAGAAGAAGAAATTGAAAGGCGAGAAGAGGGCGATGGGCTAAATGTGAAGAACAGGACATTGTGATCTTTTCCCTTCGGAGAATTCTGTCATGATGGTCGTTTTCTTGGTTTCAGCCATCATGTCCTAGAGTAAAAATGACCACACAATCACCAATTTAACCGCCGAGATTTGACTGCAAAACAAGCACAACAAATCCAGTTTGGGAAGTGGGATTTGGGATCAGGCAGATGATCGTTCCCATTGCCACAGGTGTATAAAATGAAGCACCTGCCTTTACAAAAACATTGTGAGAGAATGGGTCATTTACAAAGGACCTTGCTATTTTTACATGTGAATTCAAGTGTGAGAGTTGGTGAAACTTATTTCCTCCTAGATTTAAAAAGGTACCTTTGGTTGCTCCCTCGTATTCTTCTCAAGGGGTTGCCACAGAAGTTAAAGGAGGTTTTATGCTGAATGCCCTTCCTGACACAACCCTCCATGGTGAGAGGGACTTCTATCTCTACCTGGAAACAAACCAGGGACCTTTCGCTTGTAAAACAAATGTGTAACCCATCACACTACATTCCTCCTAGATATTCCTTGATAAACTGTAACTATTGAAGTTACAGAACAGGATTGCCAAGTGCTGAGGCCAGATTTCCAAACCTCCTCCGGCAGCACAAACACTGGGCACATATAGAGATTCAAGACATGTGTTTCCATGATCGAGCAGCTGCATTGCCAAGCATCAGATGGAGTGGTGTAAAGCGCTGAGTTGCCGAATTCTGCAGCAGCGGAAACACGCATCTCTATCTGTCAGTCTGATGGATGAGTCTGAGTTTGGTGAATGCCAGGAGAACATCACTACCTGACAACATCATGCTGCCTGCAAAATTTGATGGAGGAGGGATAATGCCTTGGGGGTCGTTTTTCTGGGGCTGGCTTGGGCCCCTTAGTTCCAGTGAAGGAAAATCATAATGCTTGAGCTTACCAAGACATTTTGGACAATCGTATGTTTCCAAAATTATGGAAGACCCTCTTCTGTTCTAGCATTAGTGGAAGGCATACTTGGCTGAGTTTGGTATGGAAGAACTTGACTGGCCCCCACACAGCCCTGACCCCAACCCCATCTGAACTACAGCAGAGATTGTGAGCCGGGCCGTCTGATCCAACTTTAATGTCTGATCTCACAAACACTCTTTTGGATCAATGGGCAAAGATTCCCACAGATGTACACCAAAATCTTGTAAAAAGCCTTCCCAGAAGAGTGGAAGCTGTTTTAGCCGTAACGGAGGGTCCAACGCCATGTTAATACCTATAGATTTAGAATGGGATGTCATAGAAGCTCAAGCAGGTGCAATGTTTATGTGGCCCACTACTTTTGTCCACATCGTGAATCTGTTTTAAACATCCATCACAGCTTATGGGTCATATTATTAGTTCAGTATTGTGCTTCGATCACTGTTGTTGTTTTACTGCCCAATGAAGGATCATGCAGATTTTATGGGATGGCTGGGCTCATCTCAGCTGAAATGATGGCCCCAACTATAACAATGTGACCTTGATTGTCATGAAGATAAGGTATACTTTATTCATTCCAGATAATAACAATCATTAAATATTTTTGTAGTGTAATAATGTGCAATATACTGCGGTGTACCTTTTAATCTCCCTCTACCCCTTCCTTATCTTCTCTTTGATCATCCCGACAGGCGACATAAATAAATTGGCAAGAGGCCAACTGCTCAGGTAACAGAGCACGAAACAGCATTTGCTAGGTGTACGCTGGTTTTAACCACCATGATGAAAAGGTGCTGCAAATTCAGGAAAAACTAGAGACGCATCATAGCAGTCATCGTCGTGTTTTTTTTTTGCTCCAACCAAGTGTCTCATTTTCTTCCCCAGAGGGATGGCGCGCGGACTCTAACTCGCTGCAGAACACCAGCTATGGTATTTATTAAGAGCTCTTTTACTCCTCAAAGGAAATTACAGTTTAAAAACATGCCCTTATCTTTCCTGTACACCGGCCGCTTTTAAAGAGCCTCACTCTCAGTCCTGACCAAATTTAAGCCGACAGCTCATGTGCATTCATTCTTAATGGGCGTTCGTTTTTGGAACAACAAAAGCACTGAATAATGAAGTGTTTTCTCCTAGCCTGTCAACTGCAGACCAGGAAAAGTTAAGAGTGGTGACTGAGAAAACATGCATTCATCATTTCTGCCTTGAGTACATCACCGAGGGCTTGGAAACAGACATTTGAGCTCTGCATGGATGAGCAGATGCAAACATCTTTTTTTTTTCTTCTTCTTCTTCTATCTCAGCCTCTGAGATATTCTCTGGTGGTTCATCTTTCTCTCTCTGTCCTTATTGCTTCCTCCCCCCAGTCCTAAAGTCCATTTCTACCTAGCGTTCTTTGCCTCGCCGCTCTCCGTTCCTCCTTTGTGCTCTACTTTGTTCACGGTAGAAACATCCTCCCCAAGGTAGCCGGCAAGTACAGTGAGATAAATGTGAGAAAAGGCTCGGCTGCAGTGTTTGGGCCTTAAGCTGACCAACATCTTTAGATAGGGGTGAAGAGAGTTCAAAGCAGAAGAGTTGGACTATGCTTGTTCTCCCCACAGCAACAAACACTCATAATTTTTGGGCAATGAGCTATGGCTGTTTTTTTTTTTCTCCAGGAAAGTGGGCCAAGAGTAATGTAGGATACTCATTTGGTGGTCGATTGAGATATTAAAAGGGGGACATGGACTGATAGCGGTCTTGCAATCAATAGAAGACATAAAGTTTGCTGAAACAGTACAGAAACTCAATAGACAAACTTTCATAGAAAAGGGCAGGGATGAATTAGGGATAGCTGATGAATTTAAAAGGGACGAAGAGCTAAGCGTCAGCTAAAGGCCAAAAAAGTATTAAATTAAACAGCTTTCGCTGATACTCGTTAGACAATTATAAGAGACAACCAGAAGCCGAGGGAAGGTGTTAATTAGGAAAACTGAGACACTGCATACGAACACTGTAGGACAGTGTTGTTGGTTTAAAGATATCACATCCACACTGAAACTAATGCATCTGTCAGCATTATGAGTTAATCATAGACGAGAAAAGTTTTAATGAGACTATTCAGAATAGTAAAGACACCTGTGCGTTCAAACAGAAAATGAGTGTATTAGTCACAGAGAATTGTTAATAGCTGCAGCAGCAACAGTAGGTGTAGATAAATCAGAATACAAATAAAGGCATCTTTTCTAATGAAAAATCTCGGCCTGCGTCGTGCTGGATGAATTCAGACTCGAGTTAAGTAAATGGGCTGCCCTGTTTGGCCCATTGCTTATTGCAGTGAGTGAGGGGAGGCCCGGCTAAAGTGCATCCAGAGGGAGCTGAGGGCTGGATGTGCAGTGGTGACATTTGGAGAGGACTTCACAGTGGTCCTTGGGGCACCACACTAAAGACAAAGTGGACTAGATGAATGTACTCTCCTTTTTTCCTTCCCCATCTTCTTATGTGCTCTTAATTTTCTTTCTGCCCTCCCCTCCTCCTTCCTTCTTTCTTGTCGTCCCATGGTACTACTCTGTCTTCATTTTGCAAAGTGCTGGGACAACGTGGCCCGGCTATACATACAGTACTGTGAAAAAGTCTTGAGTAAACCCTCATTCCTCTATATTTTGCTTCCAAGAGCCACTCTTTCTTGTCATTTTTAAAAGTGGTCTGGAGCAATAGCTCTCCAGAAATCCAGCAAAGACCTGACACAGGACCCGAGAGATTCATCTGGCCCTTCATTTGATCCATCTACTGTTCACCAAAGCCGCATCAGAAGTGGTCTCAGTGGAGAGGTGGCTGTCAAGAAGCCATTCTTAAAGATGGGGAAACAGGGAGAAAAGGCTGAGGTAGGCCAAATTACACAAGAACTGGACTGAAAATCAGTAGCAAGAAAGTCTCATGGAGTGATGAATCTAAATGGGAAATTTTTGGTTTAAATCATTGTCAACATGTACAGACCAGGATATGAGAGAGGTAAAACAGTGAGTCTCTGCAGCCATCTGTAAAACACAGATGTTTGGGGCTGTATTTAAGCCAGTGGTGTTGAGATTCTTGTCAAAACTGACAGAATTATGAAGACAGAAACGTACTGCCAGATTTTGATCCACGATGCAATATCATCTGGAACATATCCGATTGGTAACACCTTCATTTGTCAGCTTGACAGTGATCCCAATCACACTGCCTACATGAATTAAAAAAACATACAGTGGACCCACTATCAGCCATGGATTGGCCTCCCCAGAGCCCAGACCTCAACGACCTCAACATTATTGAAGCAGTGTGGGATCATCTTGACAGAGAACAGAACTAAAGGCAGCCAGCATTCAGAGAAGACCTTTGTGATGACCTTCACCAAGCCTGGAGAACTATTCTTGAAGACTACTCAAAGAAATGACAAGAAAGCTCAGCTAAGAGAGTTCAGGATGTGCTGAAGAATGAAAGTGGTCATTAGAACTGTGCAATCTCTGCTGTATTTCCATTTAAGTTTGCACTTGTTCCAATAAATCCCATTATATCCAAAAACATAAAGAAATGTTGGGTGGTTCAAGACTTTTACACAGTACTGTACATTTCTGTCATTACTTTAGGGTCTCCGTCAGATTTGTGCAGATGTATTTTGAGCCCTTACATTTCACCCGGCTGAATGAACTTCTAATCTTCAAGATTAAAAAAAAAAAAAAACAAGCTGCACATTAAATCTTAAACAAAATGACATCACCAATGGAGACAACAGTAGCAGTGCAATGCATCACAATGATGATAACTTAATTTGGGTTGGGAAATTATAAAATTAAATCGTATACATCATATTAGATTGAACATGGACATTTATCATGCTGTGCAGTTCTACAGTACTCATTTGGACGAAAATGATAATCCCACTGTGTGTACACTAGTATGCAGAGGGAGTGCAAAGGCAGATAAGTGGAAGAAAGTAGTTGGCAGACAGACAAGATGGAACAGAAAAAGTGTAGTTCTGCCTTCCCAGGTGATCATTAAAGGCTGGACTGAACCCATGCAGACAGACAGACTTGCTCTTGGACCCTAATAGCTTATTGATCCGGAAAAAAACATCCACTACCTTGAGCTCAAAGGATGCACAGCCAGTGCTACAGGTACAGTGACCTAAGGGCAATTACGATAATTGAGGACAGATTGTTAACACAATTATTATGTTTTAATGGACTTTAAGTTAGTTTAAGTATGTGTAATTTGGGTTATAAAGACAAAGTAAAGCAAAAACGGCCAGTCACAAAGGGCTCCTTGCTCTTAATGGCTTCCATTTTGTAACTGTACAACTGAGTGATGACCTAGATGCCATATGACTTCAATAACTTGCTTCTGTTGATGTATCAGTGTGTCCTTTAACAAGGCAATAAACTCCAAAATGCCTCCAATTTGTAAGAGGAAAGGATCCGCCACCTTACTGTGTTGTAATGTGCTGCTTTCTTTCAGTGGCTTCACTTTATGCTAAATTAATACACAAAGGGACGCCCTAGCAGTAAGTAGATCAACATTATTACAGCAGGATCCTCTTTCTGTGTAAGTCTGTCATCATCTTACACCTGCTGACAGAATACAAACCCCCCCACCCCTTTTGTGGTGGTGTGGCCAAAGGACAACACAACACAGCGTTTCACTCCTAGTGGGAATTTCATTCCCCAAACTGTCTACTCTTCACTAGACCCCTGTTAAATCCTACATTTATTTTAAAATCCTTCTTCTTGCAAACAAACTGTTGAAAGATTGGGCCCCATTTGGCCCCAAGTTCAACATAGTCAGGCTTTCTTTGCATTAGCTGGCTTGACAAAACCTAAAACCTTGGCTGGAGATTGCCGGTATCACAACGGTGGTTACCGACTTTCTTTGTAACCCAGGCTCTCTGCTTCAGGATCTCTATATACTTACATAAAAGGGGGTGTTTTACACATCATTTGACTTGGATCAACTGAGCACCACCTACTCCAGTCAGCGACATTATCAGGTAAACGGGTGCTAGAGATCGTAAAAGGCATCAAAATGTCAAAATTAAATGCAAATAAGGCAGGGGAGTAATGCTGCAGAAAACTGTTAATCTTGGGAAGCACGAGTGCTTTATTTACCGCTGATTTCATGATGATCAAGAGCACACCGAGCGGTAAAATAAACACCTCATTGTGTGCTCAGTGCTGCTGTTTATTCCTCACGTGCTCCACTTTTGTCAGAAATACCCCTCACCTCCGAGCTGGTCACAGCAGATGGCTGCTCTTACCTGAGCCCGGTTCTTGTCAAGGCCTCTTCCTGTTAAAAATGAGTTCTTTGTCCCCATAGTTGTAAGGCGTGCCCTCATGGGGGATTGTTGGGGTTCTCTCTATGAAGCCCCTATCCCACATAGCAACACAAATTTGTTTCATAATGAACTGTCGTAAGTACTTCATGACTGAATTTGCTGATTGTCGTAATGACTAGCAAGACTTTGTGAACACGTTGTATTATTATTAATGAGGTGCCAATTTTGAAATTTCCAAAGCTTTCACGGGGGGGGGGGTTATGATTTTGTAAATCTCCTCAACATGTCGCCAATGGTATCATAACTGTAACTGCTTCCTAAATGTAAGTTTTCGTAACCACATTGCGATGGTTCGGCAAATTTTTCCCTCAGTAAAGTGTCGTGAATGTTCACAAAGCTGTTGCGAGGCAGAAATGACACCTCGATGAGTGAAAGCCAGTTACCTCATAACATGTTATGCGAATTCACACCTTTTTCTTGTGCTTCCTACGCGGACATCACATTTTGTATCTTTACCGTAACTGCTCTGAAATGGTTTGCAACTAGTCGTAAAACGCATCATATCTTATCTGTTTCATAAAAAAATCATTACAGACTTTGGGTCACATTGATTCATGATCAAGTTCACGTATATGCAATTGGGAATTTATGTTGTAGGTTTTAATATAAAGTACCCTGAGACAGCCGGTGTTGTGGTGTGGTGCGCTATAAATAAATTCTAGCTACCATATGGTTTACACATTCGCTTGGCATGTGAAAGATCCCTGGATCACAACCAGGAGGAAAGACAAGCCCATGAGCCAGTGTACTCTTGGGAGGGCCAACGTCCTCTGTCAAAACACATATGTGGATTCATCCACTGTGGTGACAACTTAGGGGAAAAAAAGTACCTCCAAAGACGGCAACGGTGGAGCTTACACAGGTGTTAGGTGTGAGTCCGCCTGGATCCAAGGGACATACGTTTCGTCATCAGACGGCGAGCGCGGGGGTCCGTAAAGATGTAAAGAGTAAGGAATAAAAGGGGTGTTTACTCAGCCTACTGTGTACTTCAGCAGTAGTGAGTTACTCCCAGTATCAGCAGAGCACTTCACATTTAAAAATCAAGACAAACCACTGAGCAGAAGCGCTGCTTTGAAGCGGTCATCCAAAGTGTTGAAGAGTTATGTGCACCTAATCAGGCCTCTCCGGCAGCGATTAAAGCCATGTGCCCTGCCCTCTACCTGCATTACCAGCCAAACATAGGGATTTCAGTTATGAATGATTAGACTTGAAAGGACTCTGCCAATTCGAGGGATGGAGGTGGGCTTTTGAGGACGCTCCTAATCCCCCTGCCCATCTAACTCTGGCCGCCCATTATGAAACCTCTAAGGTGGAATCTGCCGGAGACCCCCTTCATCTCACGTCCTGCCTCTCCTCTGCTCTCAGGGACAATTAATTAGTGATGCGAAAGGGAAGGATTAATCGATATGCTGTCAGGCTCCCGCCGGCTGAGGAGAAAGACCCTGCCAAACCCACCAGGGCCCGATCTCATTACTGATGGCGGCCCACGCGCCCCTTTGCGAGGCAGCTGCATTCATCAAAGCAGTGCCTCCCTTTCTTCCTCAGCCGTTCTCCATGCTCCATCCCTGCATCTTTGCCCCCCCCCACCCCGACAAGATGAAGGAGAGCAGGTTGCAGAAGTGACACCCATTTAAGAAAGGAAAGATGAGGGAGGGGTGGGAGTTATAAATAAGGAAATAACAAAATCACAGTGTGTGTGGGAGAATGTATAGCGCTGCCCTTGCAAATTGCAACTGTGCATGCATTAAACTGTGTACTAGAGCTAATCATACTTGTATTGTAAGTGAAGGTGTCCTTGTGAATGTGTTTTGTGTAAAACTCTAG
>VUQH01006316.1:25029-53566 GCA_015106775.1 Etroplus canarensis | reverse complement strand
CCATGATAAAGAGATATGGCCCAGTACTTTTGGCTATATTGTGTATTTTAAGCGACACAGAATAACAGCACTAGCTTTATTGCCATCCCTATTTGGTAATGATACAAAATGGAACAGAATTACTGAGACGTGACAATGGCCGGATGGATTACCAACTTCCTGTTTCTCACATGACCAAGTGAAAATCTGAATTTAATGTATGGGTAATCAGCATCAACATAGTGTAATAATTGCACATAATTTGTTGCACATTAGAGGACCAATCAGACCACACTATCCTAACCACATTATATCTCTAGAATAAAAATGAAACTTGATTATCTTCTTTGGGAGCACATTTTTCCTCATTTCTCTCCATAATGAAATGAACAACTGTGTTAATGGCAACGAAACTTGAACTTTTTTTGCTTGCCCATGGCTGCATCAGTATTCAGCAACAATGCTGGGCCATCTCACTCAATTCAGAAATCTCACAAGAGACCCCGTATATCAAGAACAAGCTCTAACACTTGTCAAGGTTTTTCTAGCAGGCCCTTTTCAATTCGCTGCGGTTCCCACACCTACTGAAACAAACCGCAAACAGAACCACAGATCCACAGATTCAAGCATTTTCTATGCAAGTTCTCAGGTCACCAGCCTCAAACTCTCTACCCCTTCTCATCCAAGAGAAAACAATAACAAGCTTAAAACAATGCATCCATTAAGGGTCTCTCCTTTTGGAAAGAGGATTGGGGTGGCCAACCACAAAGGGAGACAGGGCATTTTGGAGAGGGAATGGGGCCATTTAGGGGTCGACATGGCATGAAATTGAATAAATAAATGAAGAAATCCCCTCTTTGTGGCTTGAGCGCAGCAGAGCCGGAGAATGGCCCATGGCGTTGCCATAATGAGGGACCCCAGCAAACCTTAGCAGAATTCTTTCTCTCTGAAGCTGTAATTCACATGTCTCCCCAACCCTCCAAAAACTCCCTCAGCTCCCCCTTCACCCACCAACCAGTCCCTTGCCTCTTCCAAGAGAAAGCCTTTTTGGCAGAGCCAGTCACCAAAACACAAAGTCTTCTTTGAGCCTTGTCCAGATTTTTTTTTCTCCCCATCTCGCTCACTTCCGCTTTGTAGCGCTTTAAACTTCAGGGCTCTTTGAGCTGTTCACATGGGCGGAAACTAAACACGACAGGGCACATGACACATTGCCTCAGTGATAGAGGACAGACAGACAGCACTGGACCAGAGACATCCTATTAATGACTGGCTACTCATCAAGCCACTATCAGCTCTGCTCTATGAATGAACGGATGACACTCATGCTGCCTATGTAAACGACATACTTTGAACATTCCAGGAGACAAATTTTTAAATCTGGCTTAGTGAGTATGTTACACCCTCAAAACTCTAATTTCACAAGGCTTTCACTACTGCTGGGGTTTTACAGTTAAAACTTCTGAGCTTGCAAACATTTCTGGCCAATGTTTCGCAAAACTGCTTGGTAGATCTTGAACTTCAGCACCTGTACGCTACACCAAACTCCAACAAAGATGCACAAACATCATTAGGGGATGTGTGGTCCTAATAGTAGCCATAAACAGAACACACAGTTTTCTACCCTGGATCATGTGATTTCATTTTGAAGTCTTTTCACTTTTACATCTCCATCACATTGTATTTGTTGTGTTTTCTTGACAACACTGAACGACAGGTAGGAATCAAAAGAGACCCCACAATATAATATTATCAAGTTCCTTAACTCACAATATGATATTTTTGTGATTTTAAACACCTTGTGATATGCTGAGTATTGCAATAACATACATGCTGATATACTGAAATTTATCACCTTTTTTTCCAAATGCAAATTATGTCCTCAGAGGTAAACTTCGTCAACATCTGCTTCATCTAATTAGATACAATTCTTAGTCTGTTCCTCTCACTTCAGTCATCTTATTGCTGCAAGGATCATCAAGCAGACAGACTGACCAAGACTGTCATTAAAACCTGTATGAATCCAAACATATGTACACTATTCTACAGTTATATGTATTTTTAATAGTGCAACTTGTACAATGAAAGTTAAGCAGCCCCTTCAGCCATCAAAGAAATAAATAGATGTAGACTACATAGGTGGACTGAAAAAGCATTTGATTTTATTATTCTTACTCTAAAAAGTCCAATTTGTACTTGCAATTAATATAAGATATCAATGTTTGGTATCCCTGTATTGATACATATTGCCATGCAAAAACTTTTTTTTGTGCAATATTTTGCAGAATATTGATAATATGCTGTACTGATTCCCCCCCAGACCCCCACCTCTACACTGGACTTGCTGCTTTTCCATCTTTAAATTCAGGAAGAATCTTTGTCATCATACAGAGAGAAGAATGAGAAAGCTCAGACTGTTACAAGTAGTTTATTTTATTTTTGTCAATGTTAGTGTTACATATAGTTGTCTTTCAGCTGTATTCCCAAATTGGTCGCTTTTTGCCACAATTACACTGGCTTTGATCCCTTTTGCATTCATTTTATGTGTTGCGCAAATGTCCTTTTAAACGTCTCTATGTTTTCAAGTTGGTAGGTATTTTAAGGCACACTGGTACAAGTTTAATCTCAAGTCTACCAATCTCAGTTCAAATGAATGGGCACACATGACAGAAAAGCACATACAGTCTCATAAAGATGCTTCTGTTTCACCTATATTATATGTTTCACCGAACATTACAGCCAGCAATTCAGACTTACAGCTCGAACCCTTTTAAAAATGTCTAACTTGATCTCTGCCTGCATATTTACAGTCTACCCTGCTGAAATTACATTTTATCTTTACAGTAAACATCCAGCACAGGTTTGTCCATGAGTCCTTCTTCTAAGTTGCCTTCCTTTTGAGGGGTGACATGTGTTGATCTGCAGATAACATCATGGACCAGATTGCAGAGGCCATCTGGACGTTTGGATGCTCATTTTTTGGTGCTGACAGACAAGGGGTTCACAGGCTGGACCAGAGTGCGGTCAGCATGAAGCTGAGTGAGCCATCAGAGACCTGTGAAGCTTCCAACCGACCAAAGACCAGCCACAGAAAAAGATGTTTCACAGCTGATCACTTAATCTGACCTCCATAATATTCATACATGTGTTTCCAAGAGAGCATTTCAGGTTGATTTTGTGTATATGACATAACTAAGCAAAACCAAACTAAGAATGCCACACCTAACATTCAGCTAGGCAGACATAAACAGTGTCAAGGGCACAGATAGGGAGGAAATTGAATGGTGGCAAAGATGCAAATTAGTACCTTATACTACACCATAATGGTCATTTGGTAAATTCAGGGGGAAGATCACAGAGATCATCTACTGACTCAAACAGTATTTACCAGTGTGATAGAGAACAGCTTTAAATGGGCAGACAGTGGCTAGTCAAAGCCCTGTCTGTCTTAAAAAGTACTTTTCAGGCTCTGAAAACACAAACCTACATCCTATCTCACTTCTCATTTTGACAGCCACTAACGCAAATAACACCAAGTGTAAGTTTCCAGTTCTAGAAGCGATACTTGCATGATGATTCTGAGTCACAATATCCAATCTCAGTGCAACCCGAATTATAAATCACATGTAATCTTATGATTAAAAGCAATAAAAGTCCCGTAGAAATCCACAATGCACGGCAAAAGCAAGAACACTACAAAAGTGACTGTGGTAACTGATCGTATCAAAATGTAACATTTCCTAAAAGGATTCCTGTCAGCATGCGGGGAAAAAAATCCTTACAGTACCAACTGGAGCATGTACGACTCGAGCCTTTCATAATGCCATGTTAGTTGGCAAAAATGTCAACACAGCTAACAAATGCCAAAATAAAGGCCCTTCAGCTGCCAGGCCCAGAAATTTGTCAGCAGCTGTCATGAACAATTACAACAACACTGTCAGAAGCTTCTTCGAACCAGGGGGGTTAAAAATCAGAAAACTTCAAAGACCTTCACCAATTGGTTGGTCAGTGAAAGCGTGTCTCATGATGTTAATTAATTACCTGACATTCATGTTTAAAAAAACTCACCTAAGTCTTTATGTTTCTAACACTGGACATGTTCTTTGTTCATAGCAGTGCACTTTAGGTAAAAAAACAAATCCAGCAATGTTTTGTCTTTGCATGCATTACTTCACTCGACCAATCAGGCCATCACACACATTACAGCTGGCATTCTCACTACAAAGTTCTGTCTGTCACATCCACTAAAATGAGGAGTGTATTATGTCTTCATTTTTTTCTTAAACTCATTATGAAGAAAACGCTAGATGCACGATATCATAGCTACAGAATAATGAAGCCATCTAGAAGTTTAATTCAGTTCTGTAAGTCTTGTTTTTAATATGCCATTCTGTGTACCAGCAAGTATGAAATATTTTAGGAAAATGAAGGCTTGATTCCATAACAAAAAGGATAATGCTTTTGTTTTCCCTGGCAGCTTGTGGTAACTTTCCCCAAGCAGATGAAATGGCGTGAAGGGGAGCTTGCTGAAGGAAGTAACTGTGGAAATTTGACCTGGCAAAACAAAGAGGTGTGTAAAAAGTAAAAGGAGAGAAATAAAAAACTGAATAAAAAATAACCATTGGATGGGCGTTTACTCAATGGACAGAGCTGTTGGACTTGAGAAGGTTCAAAATCAATATTCAGTTTGCGAAGATTATTCCTGATCAGAATACAGAACCTACGTACTTATGAGCCCAATACTAACCAAGTGTTTTAAAAAGCAAAGAGACCTGGTAAGGGAGTGGGTGCCTTAAAGTAATGGACAAGTGTTCCATCCATTTTAATTTTGTAATTAGACCTTGAAATACATGCATAAAAACATTTCTGTGTAATGTGCAATCTCTATGAACCAAGCTGCATGTAACAATGCATACTAGTTTGGGCAATACAATATTTTTGGGCTGCATTAGTAGACGAAGTGCTTTTGTCCAATCACAGCTAAAGCAGGCTTTGGTTGCATGCAAATTAACAGTTCCACGGAGAGAAAAAAAAAAGTTAAAAAAAAAGCAATTGACGAACTTGATCAGATAACCACGTTCTGGTTTTTTGCTTTTTCCCCCAAATATTTGTCTTTTTAATTTTTTTTTTAGAATTATTGTCCATTTTGTAAACAATAATCAAGACATGGAAAGAAATCTTGGCTTGGATATCCAGTAGCTATACTAGAAGCCCAGAAGTCAGCAGACAAGTCGATGGTTTCCAAGATTTAGTAGTATGTGATGTGTGTGTGAGACACTCCTTTGTCCCAGCATCCTGTGAACAGTATAAAGGCCAGGTACATACACAAAAATTTAGTCAAAGGGTCTAAGTATGGAGTGTTAAGTGAGAGCATTATATGTTGTAAGATTGTAAAGCCCAATTAGTCAAATCTGCATTTTCTAATATTAGTTCATATAATTAAAATTGACTTAGTTGGTATTCTTCTCTAGGATTTATTGAATACCTTTGCCAAAATCCGAACCCTTAATAGGGTTTACGTAAAATTGGACTAGCCCAACATTTTTCAAGAAATGACTTTTAACCCCCAAAAGAAGTCACACATCTGGTTGTATTTGAAAAAGCAAACAAACATTGTAATCCCGCTGCCTCAGTCAGTAAACCAAACCCTCTCGGGAAAGCCTGTGCCAAGTCACTCTGCAGACATCCATCCACCTTACTACCCCTTCACCATACTGCACAGTGTCCTCCCTGAGAAAGTACTAGCCCCAACTTTGTCCAGATTGTGATGTGATCTCAAAGGACATCAGAGATCTCATGTTGCCCTGCTTTTACTATGCAGGCCATGTCACCCACTGTATCGTGTATCAGCCTGTTGAAAAGCACTTCACAGTGCTTCTCACATACACAGTTTTACTGTTTCAACAAAAAAGGGTGCAAACAGTGATTTTTTAACGTCTCCTGGTCTTCATTCTTGATATTACATCTTTTCTGCTACTTGACACAGAGATATGTAAACCAATGCTGACTTAATTCATGACTTCGCACCTATGCACTTCTCAGATTTAAAAGGAGACACTCTTGAACTGATTCACTTCTTCAACTGCATAACCACTAACAGACATGTCAAATTCTTGGATTATTTAAATGTATACTGTAAACAAAAAGCAGGACATATAAAAAGTAATTTCTTCTGATAATCTACAAACATCTCTTGTAAAGAGAAAACTGCTCTTTCTTTGCTGTTACATCATGCCTCTGGGTGTTACAGTGGTTTAGACTTGTTAACTTGAATACTTTAAATTCCTGCTGCAGTCTTATGCTTCAAAGAAATGGCTTATCAAAACACATGACTAAAAAAAGCACAAAGATTAAGATGGAAACTGACATTTACCCCCCACCTCCTGGCATCGTAATAAGTTAGTCTGGCACAGTATCTGCGCTGCAAGGTACCAATTGTCCAGAGTGTAATGGAAAGGTGCACAGTGGCAGCTTAAAACATTCACTTGCATCAAAATCAGTTGCTTATGCAATGAACTGAATTATAGCTAACACAAAATCCAAAGCAAGAAGATGGTATTAATTTATTAAATGTCAAGTGGATATTTTATAGCCAACATTTTTGGCTGCCTTTCAATGTCCCCGTAGTGTAGTGGTTTACACATTTGTCTTTGAAGCGAAAGGTCCCTGGTTCGATTCCAGGTGAGGACACAAGCCCCTCTCATCATGAAGAGTTTCGTCAAGAAGGGCATCTGGTGTAAAACCTCTGCCAAATTTCCAAGGGAATTAATTCAATGTGGATTAATCCCCTTGGGAAGAATACAAGAGAGCAACCAAAGGTGCATTTTCATGTTTAGCTGTCTTTCAAATAAGGCATTCAGAATTTAGAAGTTTAATGAATCTGTTAGTTACAAGCAATATGCAATAGTTTGACCAGCAGGGTTTAAAGCCTAGCAATAATAAAAAGCCTCTGTGACCGGTCTACCTGTTGTTAAGTCTCCACAGACTTCCCCTCACCCTTTTTATATATTATATATATACACACACACACATATATATATATACACACACACACACACACACACACACATATATATATGTGATGCGTGTCTAAGTTCATATGACTTCAGTGAACTGAAACCACCAGCGTTGTGGCTAGGATGAGAGCTTGAATCTTAAGCTATTTATACGCCCTAGCCCAGAGAAATCTGATGCTGGTCTTTCCCACTAAGTGCGGAGGGCTGGAGAGATACAGCAGAAATAAAATTTTAAAAAGAAAAATAAAAAGAAAAGGTAGGCTCTGGCTTGAGCTTGTAGAGGAAGCTCAGTGCTGGCTTTCTGCATGTCTGCCTTTGCAGGCACTACATATATAATATGTGTATACATGTCATCCTGTTTGTTTAGCCAGAATTGTCAAGCCAATGTATAGAAAAGTGAACAACATCCAAAGAGGTGTGAAAAAAACGGCAGCTATATAGGGCATGTGCAGTCGCATCAAAGCTCAATTTCACTTATTCATGCAAACACATTAGTACTGGATGAGTAATCTCACTTGTGTGTGGCCCAAAGCAAGGGTCACAGTACTTCCAGATGTTTCCTATTATCCCACAGCATTGACAAAACCTTCATGGTCACTCTACCCTTTCCATCACTCACTTCTCAGAATTAATGAGAAAGGTCATAAGCCAACATACCTATTGGTCACTCATTTCCAGTATTGTCTTTGCAGGGCAGGATTCACCAAGGCATGGGTCAGCACGGTCAAAAAACAGTCAAGTCCAGCTGCTTTCAAAATGACAAGCCAACATTTTTATGGTTTTCAAGGAAAATCCCTCACATCTACAAGACATGATGCCGTACTCTGACCATAGCCTACATTTTGGAGCATTGCATCTGGGAAAATCCACTTGCCTGAAATGAACCAACTAGGGCTGCCCTGAAGAAAATTCCCATAAAATCTATGGAGCTAGGAAGTGATTATTTCACACATACACAAGGGAATGTGCTGCAACAAAAGCAGCTATCACCATAAACTTTAAATTAAAAAGAGGCCAGCCTGTTTAAATGTGACTGCTTCCACTCGGCTCAAAGAGTTAATAGATTTAGAGATTTGCAGTGATAACACTGAGCAAAAAATGAATCCTCTAATCCCTCTTTTCACACCCCAACCCCCTTCTCACCTCTTGTCCTCCCACTATCCCCACATGCTTCCCTCCAGCACATTGGATGAGCTGGTTGGCGCTGGTAATTGCCAGGGGATGAGTGACATGCAGAATGGCTGAGGTGCCAAAGCCGGATAACCATCTCTTTTTGTATGTCACTGCAATCGTTGCAATTGAGGAGCTGTTATGCCCAGGGCTTTAAGATCCACAAGGTTTTGAAAGTGCAAAAAGGAAGGTGGAAAATAAATCAATGGTAAGGCAATGGAGAGCGAAGTGGGTTACCATTCAATCAGCTGACACACAACCTCGATGAGATTTTGGGGAAACAAAACCATAGGAGCTGAGCAACATAAAAATGATCAGTATACTGAAATATTAACCAAGTCATCATTTCTGATGAGAAGTAACCCCAACCTTATGTTATGAAGGGAAAAAAGATTTTTAAAAAATATCTGTCAGTTCTGATTGAAAAACATTGGGAAAATAAAAGTAACATATTCCTGTAGGATGAGTTTAGGGGTTGGGGCGCTTAGACTTCACAGGGTTAACAGCAGTCACATCTCAGTGTTAGTTTCACACAATTAAAACTATCTAGACAGCACTAACATTGAGGTCATACAGGGTGGGACAGTGGCATCAGTAGGCTATAAAGCTTTTCAACCACACACCATGTTGTGTTCTAGCCATTGGTGCAGTTCACTTTTTATTTCACAGCAAAATGCATAAATGTCACACATTCTGAGCGAGCAGTTAAATACATTCGAGAAAGTGAAGGAGTTACCTAACTGACAAGGGAGGCTGAGAAAGAGCAGAGAAGCAGCTGAAAAAATACTAATTATGATGAAATGATTCTATGCTAAAACTACTTACTTCATCCACCATCACTGCTTTAGCCTTTTCACACTGTGGGACTACACATCCCCAACCAGTCTAGCCCCATCCTGAACCTATCTATATCTTTACTGAGACCATATGTTCTAAGCTCCCACAGCCAGCCTTTCCTTATCAACACCACAGTGAGCTGCATGGTGACAAAGCCTTGGCTCCCAGCAAGGGTTCTCAGTGAGGGTTTTCTGCAGAGCTGGACCCTAGACAGAAAACACTGGGGGTGGGGGATTTGCAAAGGATTGGCCAGAGTGGTAGAGGCTGATGTTTCTTTTGTCATATTGTTCTGAACGGCCATGTTCTCCTTTAGCAGTGCACGCACCTCATCATCTTCAGGTGAAAACTGAGTGGACAGTGTCACTGACAGTACAGGGTATGTTAATAGAGGGTAGCCTGATTTGCCATCAAGCCTCTTTAGTGCTGTGTATTCATATGTAAATATGACTATTAATGAAGGTATTTGCATACCTACATTTCAACCTAAAGAAACACTTGTTAACAAGTTGATATAAATAATCAACCTATCAATTTCTAGAGTGCAGAGCAACAACAGATATTGGAATACTAGTATTTATTTGCAAACAAAAATCAAGGGCATTCTATGCAAAGACAACATTATATCCCTGAAGTCAGACCAGACTCACCTCTGACTATTTACTGTATGACTTAGAGGGTGCCAAGTCATGTGATGATAGAAAGAGGTATGGAGAAGGGCAGGAGGCAGTGACAACTTTCAGATGTTAAGACTTCCCTGAAAAATCTTTGAAGCTTTGTCATGATCATTCTGTCAGGTTTGGGTTTGGGGGGAGGAGGTCAAAGCGTGCACCCCTGCTGCCTGTTTTGCCTTGCAACAGAAGATAAGCCTCCAATGTCTTGTGTAACTGAGAAAAGAAGCAATTGTCTAATGTGTAAATAAATAAGTGAAAAAATGCTTTTATTAGTTTAAGTTTAACATTTTAAATCAAATCAAGGGTTCCACAGTTTGGCTGATACTTCCCATTGGTTACATCATGCAAGAATAACTTTAAGAACACCACACACCAGTAACTGTTAGATCCTTTACCATTTGCGTCAGGGCGTCAGTGAGCCATTTGTACAGATGAACAAAATAATTTCAAGAACTTCGAGGAAGTCCCTTAGCACATGACAGCAAAAAGGAAAGAGGGAACCATGACCATGTTTGGCAAATATCTGTCATATGCTGAAATGCAAAAATGTACAGCGTCATGAACGGGGTCATAAAGCAAGTGTCTTTTACTTGCAAGTGAAAATGATAATTAGTGACTGCCATCCAGTCAGCAGGGTGTCAAAGCAAGAAAGGTAGTAGCCAAAATCCTTACCAGCCTGTGACTGATATTTTGCAGTCACTCTGACCTTTGTGTAGGGGGAAGGGGGTGCCAGAAGAGGGGGTTTCCCTTGCAGCAACCAATAAAGTTGTTTTTTTTTCCGTTTTTTTTAAAGGGGGAAAAAAGGTCACATTATAGTCATCACATTAGATGCAGGGAGGCTGGAGCCAACACACTGTGGCTTTAGTCTCAGCTGGAGGCAGGAGCCACCTGCACTGTACAAGTACCAGAGATGACAAGGCGGGGATGAGAAGAGGAAAGGCCAACAGAAAATGACAAGGGGAAGTGACAAATTGAATAGTCCCCTGCAGGTGGGTGCCTGCTATACTTGGCCCTGTGCTCGGTGGCTGAATGGAGCATGTAAAATTACCAGGACGTTCATTCATGAGGCAGCTGATTTACAAAGAGCGAATGAGCAAATAGTTTCTTATCACCGTCTAAAAAAGGGGGTGGAGGCGTGGCAGCGCTTAATGCTCATGAATATCTATTTATTTTGCTGGGAATCGAGCTCACACCAAACCTCAGTTTTAACACACAATGGAAAGGTGAGAACGACCCCCCCCTCCAAATAAAATCCAAAAACAAGCATGTGTGACTACAATAAATCTGCTGACCTCAGTATTTTCACTGATAACATTTACCTCAAAAGCAGATAAGTTAATGTCTGTGAGAAGAAAGCAGCCAAATAACAAAGCCACTATAAAGCTGACAACATGGAGTAAAAGTTAAAGCAGTATTAAAACAAGTGGACTGTGTGTACACAGTCACGCCAAACTGATTGCAAATTTCTCAACATTTATCTTCACATCAGTCACACTATATTTTTTCCGCTCCCAACCCCGACAGCTTAATCTACTGTACACACGCCGAATACCAAAACACACCATGAGGTTTGAGGGGCAAACGTCTAAAACAACACAAGGGAAGTGTGCGCCACCCAGAATAAAACGCAACCGCTAAATTCAAAGATTTATGCCCGGAGTCTGGCTTCGTGCTCCGCCAGCGCATGAGAGCGGAGGGTCATTGTGAGGTGCGCTCTGAAACTTACCGACTGAAGGAAAAGCAAAGTCCGAACGTAATCCCTCTCGGTGTTCAGGGTTTCATTTAAAACGCAAAGCCTCAGCCGCTGCTGTCGGTCCGAGTCCTTTGCGGCGGGGATACCGTTCTCCAGATGCCCGTCGTCCTCTTCCATGGTGGCAACTCAACCCTCGGAAAGGTCGCTCTTCTACAACAACAACAACAAAAAAGAATCCTTTTCTAAGTATCCACACGTTGCTGGCTCGTTGCTTCAGTCCATTTTTGGAGCACCAAGTGTTCCAAAACCTCACCGAGCAGCCGTGCGAGGAGCACCGCACACGGGGAGAAAAGTTCAGCGCAAGTAGCGAGCAGAGAGCGGAGAGCCTGGCTGAGTGTGGCCGCAGCACCAGCTGAGAGGGAGCGGAGGAGGAGGGACCCGCTGCCACACACACACACACACACACACAGGGGCCACAGCTCACTTCTGCTCTCCACACCACCAGAGAGCTGGACACAGTAGCTGTAAGCGTGTAAACACTGATGTCTGAACATCACATTTCTTATTGTTAAAGTGGCCCCAACTGTAGCTTACTTACAACTGGAAACGTAGAACTTCCAGGCCCACCATACTGTGTCAGGCTAAGTGGTCATTTTAGTTAGTTTAAGATGTGTAAGACACGAAGAAAAATAGGTGGCTGAACGCGCTTAAGCCGTACAGCTATGTAAACGTTTGCTAACATTTTCACCTCCTAGTCAAATACGATGCTTGCAACCTCAAAACCAAACTAGTGTAAAAGTCGACAATGTTTGGACTGTAAGTTTTTTAATTAATTGTCACAACCTTTTATTTATATATATATATATATATATATATATATAATAATTATTTTTTAAGGCCATAACCGTCACTGCGATATCCCATTTGGACTCTTAATGCTAGTAAGTAAGAAAAATGCGCCCTCTGGTGGTTACACACACACACAACAGTACAACAGCTTTGAAAAGGTCAGCAAGCTCTGGTGTAAATGATCCATTTTAATATTCTCATGCCTAGTATGCTACATGTCCTCATGCACCCCCTCCCCTGCAAATCCCATTATTTGCCTTTCATTTGTGGCCACTTCAACGTGAATGGTCTGTTTGATGCAATACAAATTCAAATGGTAACCTTTTTGTTTTCACATGACAATTGAGGGCTCGCATCTGTGCCCCAAGGCACAAATTATGAAGACAAACTGTGTTTAGTGTCAGGATTTATCAGTATTGTTAACCAAGTCCCTGTTTTTTTTCTTACAGAATGTTAATATTTTAATATGGCTTCAGGGCATACATGGCTGCTTGCTGTAACACCCTGGGGCTATAGTTAGTAATATCCTGCTCCTTTCACTGGTGTCAACTCACTCAGACCTTGCCACAGGTCATGTTCACTGCCTGTGTTGCAAATTTTAACAGCAGAATAGGTGAACTGTCAGCATTTTATTCCAATTAATTAGAGCCATGGGATCTAAATAAAACTCATTTTGGAAAGATAAGATTGTTAATTAAATATTTAAAAACCACAAGTGGAACTCAATTTCAACCTGTGAAGGAAAAAGTCAATTATTAGGAATGGAAAGAAATTAAAATGTCAATAATAGTTTTAATTGATGCATGTTACATTCAATACCCATTGCGTTCCTCCGACACAAAAATGCATACATACATAACTTCTCTGCCATCTCAGATGAGGAATGCAACAGACAACTTGTAAATGTCTCGATCTATCACATATTTACATATTATCCTCCACTTCTGTACATGGCAAATCCTTAAATATGATCAAACATCAGAGGAGTAAGATACAATGAGTGACTGATTGTATGTAGTTTCTTTGAAGCATATTTAATGTACTTTCCTTCCAAAAAAGGCATGTGCATACAGCACTGTCATAAAAAGTGAGTCACAATTAGACATGATAGGTTAAAAACTCCACAACGCCGCATCTTCATTCATAGTTCACAAGATAAAACTCTTCCTTCAGCAGGGTTTTTTCTTCCAAAAATGCACAAAAGTACAAAAAGACATGTAAGGTAACCAAAGAGAATAGAAAATAAACATACAATGTGCTCAGTGCATTAAGACTTTCCAATATAACAAAAGAAACTAGAGGTGTTTGCCCTGCTCCAGCTCTGTGATAAATAAATTCACATTGTTACAGGCAGACAGTGAGAGGGCAAAGTACAGTGAGAAAATGATAGTGAAAAAAATTAAGCAAAAAGAAAAGTTACCAAAACATTTTTGAAGGCAAAAGTGCACATTTCTGTAATCCAAACTGAAAGCATGGTAAATATTCTCTTCCTGGGTTTACAATTCAAACAAATTACAGCTTTGATCAGCCAAAATAAAGTTATATAATCCTGTTCGCTACATTGAGCATTCTGGCTTCTGAATCTGTCATATAGATTTTATTTGGAGGAGCAAGACACTAAAAACTGTGCTATAATTTCTCTCAGTATTGACATACTTTCAATCTAAAATGTCTTTGTGGTCATTTGAAATCAGGCTGGCAAACATCAAGTGGAAACACCAGCAGCCCTGTAGCTGCTCTCACCATCAGTAAACTTGTGTTTCCAAGCATTAAGTGTAAACCAATTTTAATGTTGTTGTGAACAATATTTTGAAATTATTTTGAGATTAAAGTGATAGAATTCCTCCTTAAATGCATTGTGTTGGGCTTTTAGGGTCCCTGACTCCTTGTAATGTCAAGTGACTGGCTGAACAAGCAAACATGTGGCTGTGTATACTCACTCACCTCATACACACAAAGTGTAGTAGTGGTAGTGCAATGGGATGGTCTGGCACAGAGCTTAAGTGTCAACAATGACAACCACATACAGTTAAACCCAGAAATCATCCAGGAGGGGAAAAATATATATAAGCAATGTCTATGTGCTCAGTCAGCTTCTGCGATGGCCAAGTGTGTGTGTTCACATTAGGAAGACTAAAGCAGGTGTCTGGATAGAGATGACAATCTGTCATTAAACTGGATTATGGGTCAACTTGAAGCCACCTGCATTGAAGACATTTCAATATGGTTGCATGTTTATCTCCTTGGCAAAAAATCCAACCATAAATCTGTTAGAAACAAAAACAGATGCGCAGATCTGGGTTTTGGACACAACTCTGTATTACCAAACCTTATCAAGTTCATTCATATTACAAGGTTTGATGAACAAACTTTTTACAAGTTCAGAAAGGCCAACAGTGTAACTATTGTATTGCAGTTAAAGACAAGCAGAAAATCTTTTGCCACAAAGCATGGACCTAAACAAGGAGAAACTTCAGCCATTCAGAACTTCAGTGAGTAGCCGCAACACAGAAATGTAGTTTTTTCCCACCTTGGCATGGTTTTTGACACTTTGATCTCAGAGTCAAAGGCAAACAGTGTTGATATATGTATTCATATAAATAACAAAATTATACAGTATAAATATAAAGATTCTGTGTGTGTGTTTGTGTGTACACATGTGTGAGTGTATGTTTGTATGTGGTGCTCGTAAATGGTTTATGAGTACAGAATAAGAGTGTGTGTGTGTGTGTGTGTGTGTGTGTGTGTGTACGCGCGCGCACATATGTGTATTGTTGTGTGCGCTTGTGTGCCAGTGTAAGGACAGGACATGTGGGGTTAGAGGTGAGACTTTCCCTCCCCCACCTCATGGAAGAGTGAGGTGTAAAACTCAGGCTCCAGTTGCTTGTTGCGGTAACGCTGCACAATTTCAGTTATTTTCTGCTTCCGCCTCACGTGAGGTGGGTTGTACAAGTCACTTTCCAGGCGCTTCCGTCGGCATACATTGATGACCGTCTGACGCACAAGAAACCCTTGAAGGAAGATGGAAAAAATAGAAGCTCATCAGTATAAATTACATAGAGAGTATGAATTTTGCTGAAGCTCATTATGCATGAAAATGTAGAGTCACAGATAAATGTGTATGCTGTGGTACCCAAAGTTAATGTTTTTTAAGACAAAGTAACCTTCAGCTGCTCCCTTGTATTTTCCCTAAGGGGTTGCCACAAAGTCAGAATATTTAAAAGTGCCATCTGCTGGCCAAGAGTTCCATCACATTCAAGAGAGCAAGATTTCAAGAGACCAGCAGCAAAAAAATAAATGCTTTAAACTGTTTCTTTTGAGATACAACAAATCTATGCTGTTGTCCATTCTCTCTAAATTTAAGTGATCAAAACTTGTGTATCCCGCAACCCTGCTGATGCAGCTTGATGATACAAAGATGACAGAACTTCTGAGAGAAACACAATAGACTTTTTAAATGGAGTGTATTTCCTGTGCATTTCCAACTAAAATGTCCACCATAAAATATTAATGTGTGCATCTTAACAGTCAGCAAATTATTCCCTGTAATGCATTAAGACTCAAAGTGTGGCAGGGTAGGAATTAACGAGTTAAATCAGAGGAAGACACAGGAGCTATTACCTAGAGCTCTGCGGCTGACCACCATGCCATCCACCAGGGGAATCACCATGCCAAATTTGCCCACAGCGCCATGCAAACGGATCCTAAAGAGTCCCGTCTTCAGAGGGTGGATGAATATCAGAGGGATGTCCTTTTCTAGTAACCCCGACCTGCAGCAAAATGAATAATGTTAAAAGGTAGGAGAAGATAACAGCACGTGACTTGCCCAGAACTGCAATCCCAGAGAAAGACTAGGCTATAGCTTTGACTGTGGGAGTGCACTACATATGATATTACTTAAGAAAAAGCAGCAAAATGTGATATGATAAGCTACCTACAATTTAAATATACACTATATGGACAAAAGCATTGTCCAGTGAAGAGAAATCTTAATGCTTTAGCTAACCAAAACATTTTGAACAATTCTATATTTCCGACTTTGTGGGAAGAGTCTGGGAAAGCCCCTTTTCTGTTTCAGCATAACTGTGCTCTAGTGTGCAAAGCAGGGCTCATAAAGGCATGGTTTGGTGTGGAAGAACTTGACTGGCCCACACCGAGCTCTGACTTCAACCCTATCAAACACTTCTGGGATGAACTAGAATGGAGATTGCAAGCCAGGCTCTTGTCCAACATTAGTGTCTGATCTCACAAAAGCTCTTCTGGATGAATGGGCAAAAATTCTCACAGACACACTCCAAAATGTTGTAGAAAGCTTTCTCAGAAGAGTGGACGTTGTTAGAGCTGCAAAGGGGGCACCACCTCTACAATTAATGTCATAAAAGCTTCTGTAGGTGGCCCAATTCTTTTGTGCATATAGTGTATGAACTCTATCCAATCAAATAACTCATAATGCTACTGACAGAGAGGGGAATCTTTACAGTGACACTTTAGCTTAAAGTTGACTTAAACAATATCATTTTTCACAAAAACTCAATTTTCCTTGAAGTCACTTCACAATAACATCTAGTGTCACTGCTTTGCCACAGTTCCTCTTTTCTGTCAGCCTCACACACACACACACACACACACACACACACACAGAGTACTGCAGCACTTCCTGTTTTGCAGCATTGTTTTTTCTCTTCTTCCTTTTTGCACCTGACCAAAACCATTTCAAAAACCATGTGTTTTTTTCATACTAGCAGCCAAATGCTTTGAGTGTAAACTTCTGAATACCTGCAGGAAGTGCTGTTGCTCATACTGGCTTCCAAGCCCGTGCTGGTTTCCGCTAAGAGATCAGTCAAGGGGAAGTTCTCTAAAAACAGAGAAACAAAGACTTTCATGTATCTCGATCCTTTGGCAACATTCTTAAACATTTTCTTACAAAAAACTTCTAAAGCACTGGAGGTTGAGTAGTTTATAATAAAATATTTTGTGTGGATGAACTTACTGGCTGAATATAATCTATGAAGGTGCCAGCCTTAAATTACACCATGGGCAGAGGGTTGAGGGTGCAGCATAAAGAGTGTGTGCCTACCAATATCATCAAAGCGCTCCACCCAAACCACAAACACCTTCGTCTCAGGTCCCAGTTGGGGGAAAGACTTTCCAGTCGATGACCTCTTTGTCTTCACTAAAGGACTCAGCTAGAAACACAGGACAATTCAGAATCTGAGGAAACACTACATCAAACATTAGACACCATACATACTCACATAAGCTGAACTTTACCTTTTTGGCAGACTCCAGGTTTTCAGAATGGTTGGGGAAGAGTTCCAGTGTGAGATTGGGTTGTCTGAGCATACCAGGCGTGAGATCTGAGTTGGTGTCTGCCTCCACTGTGGAGTCACTGTGTACTGAAGACTCCTCTGTGAAAAAACAAAGAGCAAATTGGAACACTGTTAATCTTAAATCCATCACAGGGGTTCAACCTTTGAATTCATATTCAAGATAGTGGATACTGACCAGAATTTTCTGTTAGAGACGGAACAACAAAGGCAATTTCCGTCAGAGCATCAGCATAGTATAAAACTTTCTTCTCTCCGTTAAACACTGAACCTCCAGTGTCTTCTGGAGTAGCTGCTTCCTCTACAAAAAAAGCTTCAGTGTTGATTGACTTACCAACATCATTAATGTCATGATGTGCATTCCACTAAATTTACCTCAGATCTAATGCACTGACTGGCTCAGTAGCTTACCTGCCTGTTGTACATCATTGCTGTCAGAGCATGAATTCAAGGACCAGCTGGTGTCCAAGTGTCCCGTCCAGCCTGGGTGGCGTCCTACGTCCACAGGCCAGCCCAAGGACAAAAGGAACTCCAAAAAGTGGGGCTGGACGCTGGCTGAAGACTCAACATTCCTCAGGATCTGATCACCAAACAACAAGAATAGATGCACTGATATTCAAAAATTTCTTTGCACACACATTGTGGGAACAGAAACTAAATCAACATCAGTACATTTTCGAGTTCAGCCATATGGAATTGATCTGTATTCTCTCACCTCATGGCTGCTCTTCTGTCCAGCTCTCACATAAAAAATAAAGACAGTGTCAAATGGTCGGCAGGGAAGCAGATCCAGGTAACTGATGTCATCAAAAAATCCTGGCATAGACGACTCCAGGCCAATCAGATGAGGAGGTAGACGACTGTTGTTGGGTTCCTATCAAAGGTTATTATTAATTTGACAATGTAAATTAAAATCTACAATTAACTTTTAAGAAAAGTAAATCAGAATAATAATAATATTTTAGAAATTGCAGTCTCATTTGTACTTATTTTGCAGATTTAAGATGAGATATGCAATGCTGTTGCTTCATTGATCTGTGATGTTATGGTATACTGTCACTTAGACATAGGTCATTTAAGTAAACAATTAGGGGAAAGGTGTGCATGTCCCGGGATAAATAAAGTATTCTGATTCTGATTCTAAACAAACCCACAATATAAACCTACTAATTCTGTGCAAATAAACAGAAGAACTGTATATTTAATACTGATCAAAGGGTCTCTAATCAGACTTAAAAATAACTGATATATTGTTTTTACAAACCTTAAGTGCCTCTAGAGACAGAAAGCCAAACTGGGAAAGGAAGAGGCGTGCTGTCTGGAACTCCTGCGAGGGTGGAGGCGGTTTGCAATCTGTCTGTGGGTCAGGAAAAGTCTTGGACTTCCAGATTTCCTCACTGCGTCGCTCCAAGGCATTCTCGTACTCTATCTGCTTGGTCATCAGAATACGAAGCTTGTCGTGCTGAAGTTCCAGCTGAAAAGACATGGATGGGATGTCTTTAAATCACAGACAGGCTGGGCCTGATAAATGGCAGTCAACTGCATAAATTAAGTGTTAACCAAAAGGGACAGATGTTGGCTGCCTAAGCTGATGGGAAAACATGACCGTTTTCATCTGTACCATAAAACCCCAGGAAATGTTTAGTCATGGAAGGAGTTGCCATTTTTACACCTTTACAATCAAATCCTATTCCAGTACAACAACCCTTTTATAAATGCAGGTGTTAATAAATCTTCATTAAAACTGTGTGAGAGAAGCACTGGTATTTTATAGAGAAACTGCAATGGATTGAGAAACCACACAAAATGATCACCACCAAACCAGATGATTAAACCCTCTTTTAAAAGGAACACCCAATGAACTTTCTGCTTTTCAACAACTCACATGGGGGCAATTACTCATCAGTGAATCTGAAGCTCTCCAATCATCCTCCCAGCCCATACAACACACCTGAGTTTGTGTAACAACAAATAATACCAAAGATTAATTTGTTGCAAGGTTCTATTTAAGTTATAAGAACAAACACTTCCTATTCACTTAACATCTAAAGTAGAATCACTTAATTTGTATGTTTTTAGCTGAAATGTGGACACAAGCTTAATAACTGGGTTCAACAGAAAGCTAGTCTCTTACCTCCTTACTAACAATGTCATCCAGGTCAGGAATGCTGACATCAGCTTTGACAAGAGGGATCTTATCCACCTCTTCTGGGAAGGGCCTCTGTTTCACGTTGTATTTGATACCTACATCATTGTTTGGTGTTGGACGGCCTTCGGGAACAAACACCTGCTGTGGAAGGAGAGAAAAAGATATAACTGTGTTATCAGATGAACAGACGTGGATCTATAAGGATGAGTATTGAAATATTTCTCATCTGATCTTAGTTGAACATTCTTCGGTTAAATGATGTAGTAATGTAGTAATCTAGAGTGTGATCTCACCCTCTGATTGGCCCGGGCCCCCCTTGGTTGATGAAAGAGCTGCATGGTCCAGGCATGTCTGCCGGCTGTCCCTCGGATCAAAACTGTCACTGAAGGACTGGGGTCTGAGGATAAAAACACCCATTTACAAAGAAAAAAGATTTCCTGATAGTTAAGGTTTTGATTTGCCGGCTTTTTCTGCTTGGAGGATATATAAAACGTCAACAAGGTAACACTTCATTTTCTGCTAACATTCAAACTTATTAACCATATTATATCAAAGGACATAGAATAAGCTACTGACTCTGCTCATTGCCAAGAGGTTGTTCCAGCATTGCAAGGATGACAGAGTTGTCCAGGACAAAATAGCGGAAGTTACTGGCTCCTGTGGCACTGAGTCTGGCGTAGCGAATCAGGGTGTCTTCATTCAGCAGGCTGCAAGTAGACGCAGGGCCGCTGGGAGAAGGGAAGGCCCCCAACACCTGCATGATACTGGGGAGCACCACAGGAACACAAGAAAGAACATAAATATAAGGAAACTGGGTCAATGAATACAGCATAGTTTACTATGAAGTGTCATCTGTGTGAAACTGGGACAAGTAAGATACTGAGGAAGCAGAAAAATAAAGAAAGAACAGCAACAACAACTAAGATTTAAAGTGAAACCCATTTTTCAAAATCCTATTTTTATACTGTAGCTGATAAAGAGAAAAATAAACTGAATGACTGCCCTGTAGAAAAGGCAAAAGTCATCACTTTTTTATACTTATGTCAGATTGGCTGCTGCTAGAGCTGACAAGCTAGCAGATACACTGTTGGGCTAACCACAGGCTGTTTAGCAAGCAAAGAGTATTTACAGTGTGTGGCTGCTCCCTTGTATTCTCCACCAAGGGGTCGCCACAGCGGATTAATCCGCAATGGCAATTTGGCAGAGGTTTTACACCGGATGCCCTTCCTGACGCAACCCTCCATGGTGAGAGGGGCTTGTGTCCCCACCTGGAAACGAACCAGGGACCTTTCGCTTCAAAGGCGAATGCGCAAACCACTACGCTACTGGGGACACTACTTCTTTTTCTTCTTCTTGTAAATTTTATTGGTGGTTGGCAAACAACCGCCAGTGATACTATCTGACTTTGATGACTGTATCAAACAGATGTCACAGTCCTCACTAGTGTTAGGAATTTGGAAATGACTGCATTTGGGGATGACAGTAGTAAAGCAAAACTAAAAAATACTTCTACTAGCCTGTGAACAGGCCAAGGTGCAAAACAAGGAAAGTTTTATGTGTAAAGACATGGAGATGTCACTCTGGAAATCTATTGCTTGCTGCAGAGTGCTGTGTCAATGCATTCTGTGTCAATGCCATAGACTACTGTCTGGACATCATTAAAGCACCATTACACAAGGGATGAAGTGTTGATAGTTACTTTTTTCTGTTGGATAGTGTTTTGATTGGCCTATGCAAACAAGCAGCGGTGCTTATTCTCACCAGGACAAAGTTGCCTCAGCAGCATCCTTCACTCTCATGGAGGCTGGGTT
The DNA here is from genome assembly GCA_015106775.1 of Etroplus canarensis. Lineage (NCBI taxonomy): Eukaryota > Metazoa > Chordata > Actinopteri > Cichliformes > Cichlidae > Etroplus > Etroplus canarensis. Next base: position 32,067 of record VUQH01006316.1, on the reverse strand, counting down.
GTGCTCCTTCTCTCCTTTATGTCGAACTTCTTGTTCCTGACGGGACTTACTGCCTGAGATTCCCAGCTCCACAATCTCCAAAACTTCAACCAAACAATCCTAGTACAAAAAAGTTAAACATATTTTAGAAAACAAATTACTAATTTTCTCTTTCCTACCAACATATCTAAGGAAAAAAATAAGAAGACTTTAGACTTACTTTCTCATCCAACATGTCAGGGTGCTCTGTGAGCCACACACAGAGAAACTGGAAGGCAGCTACAATCATGGAGTGGAGGTCTCTGGACTGAAGAGGAGCTGGACGGCTGCACTGGTACACAATGTAGCCACATATAGAGCTGACAGCACGTTTACGGTCTGCAGAGTCAACTCCCACTTTTACCTAATTAAGACATACACAACAACACAGGAAAACCTGGTATATCAGTTGTATCCGAGAAGTATTTTTATGCAACTGTGAACCATTTACATGTGCTAGTAAGTTTTGCTTTTTTCCCTCAAAATTATGACACATTTGATGATTTGTAGATAAGCTTGTGAAGTAAAATTGTCTCCTCTAAACTCAGAGTCTACCAAGTAGCTGATATTTACATATTATGCAAATGAATGTTTATTTGCTCATGCATCTCATGGGAGTGGGTTTTTAGAACAGACTACACAGTAATTACAAGTGAGAGAACATGCAGTCTTTAAAGAAACTTCTCTCCAGTTATTTGTGGTACTTGTTGACAGTGTGAAGGCAACTCCCTTATTCTGAACTAAGAAAGGAACTGACTTAAAAGTTATCAAGAAACACCCAAATGTATGATAAGCCCTTGGTGAACCTAAACTGTGTCATTTGGAAAGGGAGTGAACTAGCTGACTGGCACCAAAGGTCAATATTACATCTGTGACAGGCTTATATTAACCAATACCAAAAAAAATGGTGTGGGTTCTAATTAAGATCAACTTAGCATGCCCATAAGCAAACTGGTTTCACTTGCCCTTGTACGAGCCCCAAACCTTCTGTTAACCTAGTTTCAGCAACAAAGTTCTTCTGTAGGGTATCTCTGCAAAAATTCCTGTTATATAAGGTTATAAAGCTTTACAATAACTACAGCTGCTTGAGGGCTGAGTAAAATAGAATAGCGTTTATCGTCATTGCAAGACACAAGTGTACAGTGCAACGAAATTTAGGATGAGTGTACTCGAAGACAATAGGCTTACCTTGGCAAGCCCAGCCAGCAGTTCCAGGGCTGCAAGGGAAATACTCATGTCTTGCCTCCACTGGGAGTTGAGCCTCTGAGTAACCAGGTGGATGCTGCGCACCAACAGGCCTGCCGCTGTATCTGGAAGAGCTAGACCATATAACACCCCGAAATACCAAACACCGCAAAGAACAGAGCAATGCAGGATTAAGGTGACAAAGCCATAAAGTTATGCAGGAAAACATTTCTTAATGCCCAGAAGTTAGTAGATATTTCTTCACATGCATTAGAAGAGTATGAATTCAGCACATCACACAGTTCTGAGCAAACTGTGCACAGATTTAAAAGACTAATAAACTGCTGCAGAACAGAACTGAGCGATGTTAGCATTATCATTTCACAACTTTAACTATGAAAATGAAACTCAACTCATTTAATTAATCAGTAAGTCATTCCAATTTTAAAAAAACACTGACAAGCTGACAGATTTAAGAAGTACTTAACACTTGCCACACAATCACATTAACTATAAATACGCTGCTTTTCACATGACATTATGTGACACAGAAAATCAGGGTTCACCTGACAAAAATCACACACTATCTCAGGTTGACTAACTATTTACAGGGCCTAAAATTTTAAAAACAATGGGTGCTAAGACTGATTTTCAACAAGAGAGTGAAGTCCCCTGTCTGGGCAGCTTTGCCCTAGAAAATATAACCAGTAAAGGCATCACAGTCCGACATGAAGCCACTAACACAAGAGAAATTTTCTTTATTTCCTTCTGTTCCTAAAAAATCCATCCCATTCAGAATTTTTGAATTTGACCAGAAAAACTCAAATTGTACTGAAATGGCTGCAGCTGTCAGTTCACTCTAATGTCTTGTTTTTCCTGTGCAGTGCTAAGCCTGTCAACACAATGTAGTAGTCCTACAGTTACGTCTCAGATGAACCCTGCAAGATCCCTTCCTCTAGTTTCCTGCTGGACAAAGGTGCATATAAGCAGCACTGTTCAGTGAAAATAAACTTTTCGAAAGAAATTTCAATGAAAAAAACATCAAACATCGCTCAGCCCTGCACAGCAAAGACAAAATCTGAAATGCATTTGATTAGGCTACATTTTTGCAACCAATCATTTAGAGAAGAAATGCATTCAGACAAAAACTCCACACCCATCTCATGGCCAAACTTTTCTTAAATAACATCACAGCAAACAGCTTTATATCACCTACAAAGACATTTTACCCAACGCTTCTTAACTCTGCATACCACTTTAACCACGTTAGCTATAAAAAACAAATGAGTCATTTAGATTTTGGAGCTAATCAGCAAGTAGTCAGCGATCATTATAAATAGGCATTCTGCAAAACCTGCTATCTGACCAAGCAGAGCATTACTGTGTTAATTTACCAAGCGCAAGAATATTAGTGCATGTTCAGCAGTAATATGTCTTACCATAGTCACGGAGCAGTGCCTGCGCAGGGCGTTCAGAGTCTGGGCTGGTGGCCTCTGTGCTGCCTCCACTGGTGAAACTAATGCCACTGTTGGTACGGCTGTGACTCTGACTCCTCATTGTCATGTGGCTACCATCTATACTCCCCTGCCACCACAAGAACACAGCAATTTCAATGCCCAGCACAGCTTGCAGAACTACAAATATTAACTATTTATAAGGAAACAGCCTTACTGTTTCAGTCTGAGCACCTATTGACTCTAATAATGCTGAGTCTTGAACAATATTTAGCATTGCACCTGCAGAGGGAGGAAAAGCAATATTCAAACATTATTAAAAAAAAATCTTTAAAATCCTTTTACACAGTCATAAGTACAGCTTAAGAGATACTGAGGGTTAATATAACCGCTAATAAATATATGAAGCTGTCAGCAAATACCCAGTATGAGTTGTGTGTTGGTGGGGTCAGTCTCAGTCTGCAGTGCTCCTATGAGGACATTGACAAGACGCAACCTCAGCGACAGAAAAGAAACAGGCTGGTCATGAGGCCAGCCATCTTCCTCATTGAATTTTCCCTCCAACAGAACCTATAGAACACAAAGTCAGTCAACAACCTGGGTTATCCAAAAACCCTTGCTTTATGGTTGTGTGAACATCAACAAGCTTTAAGGAGTTTGAAAATTTAAAGAAAGAATGACCAACACCATCATGTCTTCATAATATTAAGAATTAAAATCAATAAAAAATAGCAATAAGCAAGACTGCATAATTAGCTTAAAGATACAGATCCCCGAAGTATTACCTCTGATTTGATGTTGCCAAAGTGATGCGGCAATGGCAGCATTGCAAGGAGGATGTTGATAGAGGCTCGCCTCAGGTCGGTAGGATTTACATAGATCTTAAATTTGGACAGCTCCCTACCAGATGTAATAGGAGATCGACTTTAAGACATATCCTCAAATAAAATTTTCTACTTAAATCAGCCAATAACACATTTATAAATATACTGAGTGAAAATAACAATAATATGCAAATTATTTTCCAAATGAACTCAAATTAAAGCAGGAAACTACCAGTCTAACCTGTCTGGCACAATAGTTTCCAGTGCAGCTATGAAGTAGGGCACCACCACATTGATGCCCTTTAGGTCAGTACAGAAGAGAGAGGAAGAGTTCAGAATAATAGAAGCCAGAACTGGTCTACAGATGAAATCAGAAATCTGGAGACCCTGAATCAGGACCATGTAGAACCTGCAAAAAGAGAAAGAAGGTAAGTGTATCATTATCTGTCCTACTTGCAGGTTGTTTAAGGTGTTAACAGCAGATGGCACTAAAACTGATTTCATTTGGCCTAAAAATTCAAGGAACAAAGTACATACCTGGACAGATAAACAGGCAGAATCTCCTCTCCAGTTTTCTTGCTACAGAAGATGCGGCACAGAGTCCCACAGGCCTCAGCTCGTCCCGCCTCATAGCTTTCTGGGAACTCATTGGTGTCGAACATTGGGTTGTTTACCATGGAATCAGTGGACATTTGGGAACCCTTTCTTCTTAGCTCCAAACCCACCTGAGTGGCTATCGCTGTAGAGAGTGGGAAGAGAAAGAATGAAAGGACCCTGAATTGTAACGTGATCACAAGTATTCATGCATGCATGAGAAACAGGCAAACACAGATAAATATCTACTATATGCACACTAGAACAAAAAGTAAACAGTAAAACTTCAAAATATAAAAACAACAAAAGCAGACATTTAATCACTATCACAACAAGAGAAAGGAAGGACTTTAATAACTGCAAACCCACACTCACATCCTTCAAAAGCATTCAATAAAGGGAACTCTGACACAAAGAGTTTGCTATAGAAGTTCAGCCTATCAATGGCACAAAGCATGAACAAGTGTAGTGTGCTGGTACTAAAATGTGTCAGCCATTCACTGCTGCAAGAACACAAAGCAAAATCCCTGTGTCAGCATCCCTTAATGTTGCAATCATATGACTGTCACATTCACTTCATGCATTGAGGCACCAAACCAATAAAAATCAAAACTCAAGTGTACTGACAACATCAAAAGAAAATACAAGAACCAATGCTGAACTGGATGGGGGGGGGTCTGAAACATAATAAAAAGGATTAGCGTGACTCAAAGGAAAAGAAAATGACAACCTAAAATGGGGTGGTATTGTCACAAACTGGCAACGTTATGGTCGAGACAAGTGGTCAGTTGGTGAAACCCATTCCATCAACCTTTGGAGGAACGCTGAAAGAACGTTGGTGAACTTTTATATATGACAAGGAGCCGGAACAGAAAACGATGATGATAATGGTGATGATCATGAGTAACTCAACTCAAAAGCAGGAAGATTTGTCAAGAAACGCAAATCAGGTGAGGGGGAAAAAAAGCTGCCGTTCCTACTTACAAGATTTATAAGAAAGGAGAATTTGGATAAAAGAGGCTGCAAGATAACAGAAATAGTGGAGAGAGACAAAAATCAAAGCAGATCCAATATTTGGGGATCAATTCATTTCAGGCATGAATTGTGTTTCTCTTTTCTCCTCAATACATGACTTTTGACCCATTACAAATTTCTTACATTAACGAGACATGGTAGACACGTGCAGGACACTACACCAAAAAGAGAAAAGTAAGCAAAGCCAAACAGAGCCAATTGCAAACACTTAAAAGTGTGTGTGCTGTCATTAAATCCTCTAGTGATGATTTTACCAATAAAATGACTATATAAATTCTTTAACATATGGGTAAAGCCTATATTCAGTTTTAGCCAAGTTTAATTTGTTTGTAGATGCAAATGGATTAGAATCAGATGGAAATCTCATACAAGGCCACTTCTAACCAAGCCCTCCACACACAGAAAGGCACAAGAGTATCAGAGAAAATGGTAAAAAAAGAAAAAAAGGATATCCCAACAACATACAATACAAAAATAAAAACACCAAAAACACGAACTCCACATGAACACAAACAAAACACCCACCTGCCCATGCAGAAATGAAAATGCTATAAGACACTGCTTTGCTTTCTTACCCGTCATACTGGGGTCTCGGCTGAGGCCGCTGTGGAGCTTACAGTGGACCAGAGCAGCGTCGAAAAGCCACTGGCCAAACAGGTTGAGGATGCTGTTGACCTTCGGCCGTGCTGGGGCTGGCAGGGGCCGAGACTCCCAACTGCTTTGGTTGGGGCTTGAAAGAAGGGTCGGGGAGGACGAAGTTTGCTGCTGCTGCTGCTGCTGCTGTTGCTGCTGTGATGCTTTGTTTGGCTGACTACCACTTCCCTGCAAGGTGGGGAGGAATAGAGGACGATATCTAAATAGGCTGAAAACACCATGACTAGTTCAACATACAAGCAAAGAGGAGCTGAAAGAAAGATTTCTTATGTCTTCTTAATTAAAACAAAGGAGGCAGGTGATGGAATATGCATACTAGATGTGAGGAAAAAATGGACAGAGTAGTGTCACAATATTTTGTGTGGCAATATTTTTCAATACAGGGGTACAAAATATCGATATCCTATTACAAAAAATTTAAATTCAAATTTAATGTTTTAGTACTAGAATGATAAAATCATTCATTCAAATCATCCACACATTTGCATTCAGTTAAGTTAGACTGCAATTCCAACTGTTCAGTTTGTCATTTATTAAAGGTTTTAATGACAGTGTCAGTCTTTCTGCTTGACAATCCCACTCTGCAGCAATAAAAAGGACTAAAGTGAGAGGAACAGACTGAGAACTTTGTCTTATTAAATAAAACAGACACTGACAAAGTTTACCTTTGGAGACATAATTTGCAGGTGAAAACAGGTGATAAATTGCAATACATTGCTGTATACTTTATTGCAATATTCAGCGTATGTATAAAATTGCAATTCGTGACACAAGTATCATGGTAATACTGAATCATGAGGTCTCTGATGAGTCACACCTCCACTACACACTGATTTGGACAAGTGTACAAAACTCTCTCATGTAAGTACTAGATAGCACTGCTTCATAGAGGAAATAATGTGTCAGGTACAAGTATCAGCTCTGTTCTGACTGAAGACCAACAGCAAACTAAGACTTTATAAAATGGACCTACACAAGATAGCCCAAACTGGTGCAGTGAAATGAAAAAACACAGTTTAAAAATATCTAATAACAAAAAACAAAGAATGGTGTGTGCATATGTATACCACCAATTACCTTCAGAAGTCATTTAATTAGTTACATGAAGGTTCACCTGTACGCAATCGAAGTGTCACATGAACCAAGCATATATACACCTGTTCTGAAAGGCCCCAGAGTCTGCAACACCACTAATCAAAAGGCACCACCAAGCAAGCCACACCATGAAGACCAAGGAGCTCTCCAAACAGGTCAGGGAGTTCAACAAAATGCAT
>VUQH01006316.1:4061-21146 GCA_015106775.1 Etroplus canarensis | reverse complement strand
CCCCCCCCCCCGGATTTTTCACCCTTTCATTGCTTTAATAAATTAAATCATGGTCAATATAATTTGGCTTTTTAGACAAGAATTTGTACAAAAAAAACGTATTTTATGCCAAAAGTGAAAACAGAGTTTTACAAAATAATGCCAATTAATTAAAAATACATAAGGTAAAATAAATGTTTGGATTAATATTCACTCCCTTTAAAGGAGGACTCCAGCAGTGTTACAATTAGTGAAATGGAGCTCACCTGAGTGCAGCCAATGTGTGTCAAGTGATTATAGTATACATTCATTTCATCCATATTGTTGCTACAACTGCAACATGATGAAAAAAGGGCACTCCAAGCAACTCAGAGAAAAGGTCATTGAAAAGTATAAGTCAGGAGATGCTACAAAAATATTTTCAACTCACTAGACATCCCACAAATTTTAGTCAAATCCATCATTAAGAAATGGAATGAGTATGGCATTTGTCTAAATCTGCCCAGAGCTGGCCATCCTCACAAACTGAGTGATCAGGCAAGAAGAAGACTGGAGAGGGAGGCCACCAAAACACCTACAAGTACTCTGAAGGAGCTAAAAGCTTCAGTGGCTCAGATGGGAAAGACTGTACATACAACAACTGTTGCCCAGGTTCTTCACTGGTCAATGGTATATGGGGGAATGGCAAAAAGAAAGCCACTGTTGAAAAAAGCTCATGTGAAATCACTCCTTGAATTTGCCCAAAGGCATATGGGAGACTCCAAGGTCGATTGGAAGGTGGTTTATTTGGTCTAATGAGACAAAAATTGAGCTCTTTAGCCAGTCAGACTAGACCCTATATTTGGTGAACACCAAACACTGGACATCACCACGAACACACCATCTCCACCGTGAAGCACTGTGGTGGAAGCAACATGCTCTGGGGATGCCTCTCAGCAGTAGACCCTGGAAGGCTTGTAAAGGTAAAGGGGAACATGAATGCAGAAAAATATGGCCATATCCTGGAGGATAATGTGACTCAATCTGCAAGAGAACTATGGATTGGGAGATTTATTTTCCAGCAAGACAGTGACCCCAAGCATACAGCAAAAGTTACACAGAAATAGTTTAAAGACAACAAGGTGAATGTTTTAGATTGGCTAAGTCAAAGCCCAGATCTTAATCCAATCGAGAATGTGTTCCTGGATTTGAAAAGAGCTGTTCATGCCCGATCCCTGAGCAACCTGACAGAGTTTGAGCTGTTTTGCAAAGAAGAATGGAGAAAAATTGCAGTGTCCCGATGTGCCAGCCTGACTGAGACATATCCACACAGACTCAGTGCTGTGATTGCAGCCAAAGGTGTATTTACTAAATACTGACTAAAATGGGTGAATTTTTATGCAAACATTTTACCTTATATATTTTTAATTCACATTATTTGGTAAAATGCTGTTTTCACTTTGACACAAAAGAAGCTTTTTTAAGCAAATTCTTTATAAAAAGGCCAAATTATGTTGACCATGATTTAATTTATAAAACCGATAAAAGGATGAAACATTCAAAGGGGTGAATACATTTTATAGGCATTGTAAGTGACATGAGCAAACAGATTTAAGTGAATTCAAGCTATTTAAAAATAAAGGCTAATTTTTTTTAATTTTCAGACATACCTTGGTACAAAGACATTGTAGAGATGTTTCAGAATGGTCTGGACATACATATTGGGCTCCTTGACCACAGGCTGAGGCATTGAGTCCCTAGGTGACACGAGGGCCATCATCCAGTCTGTGTACACATCTACACAGAGCTTAACAGTGTCCCCCTCTAAGGGAAGAGTCAGGCCATAACAGAGCACCTCCATGGTCCATTTCACCTGGAAAACATTGTCAGATATTTTGCAACAAGTTAGTGGTTTGCTTTTGTGGAGGATTTCTATTAATCACTGCACATGGAACAGGAAGAAGAGCAGCTCCAAAACTAAATTTTCAACAGCACTTTTTATTATAGTAATGTAACGTCTAGTCAGTCTGTACCATCTCAAGTGAGTTACAAAAAGAAGTTTAGAGCTTCTGCTTTACTCATAACAAGGAAGATGAAGATAGCTGCAACAATACTACAATGACATCTCAGCCATTTGTCTCTTATATTCTTACTAAATCAAAAAAGCAACTGATGAATGAAAACCAAAAGTTTATTCTACAGAAAATTTTATGTTCAATCATAACTGTACATGTATCAGACATCACTGTGGAGAACTGGGGGCATATTCTTGCTCATGACCCTGATCCAAGTCCTTACGACCTATAAATACTGTCCTATCCAAAATTTTCAAAGACAAAATCTACATACTTCTCCGATTAGCCTGCACTAAAAGCCAGCGTTTAGCTGCTTCCAGTTTCCAGCAATATTTTGCATCATTTTCCACAATATTTTGTGTAATATATGTAAAGATGTCAGTGGCGCTTAGTATTATTATCGATGCCTTATCCTCAGCAAAAAGTAAAGCTCAACGCAACAGCAGCACTTCAAATGCATGGTTTCACCTGAGTGTTGCTAATGTATTTTTAACCCAACACAGCTCTACTTGCATCACTTCCTGACACATGCTGTCACATCATTAATTGAAGTTGCAGGCTTACTGTGAGCTCTGCCTTCAACTTGCTTGCAATGGTGTGTGTTGGCAGATTTTCCAGCATTTTATAGGATGCATGAAAAGAAAGAGTCCACAGATGAATCTGGCTTACATTTTTTTTAACCAGCTGTTTAAAATGGTTTGAATCAGCTTCTGTTTAGATCCTAACAAAAGGCTAGGATACATGGCGAGTGCTGCAAGGGTTTGTGTAATAAAAACAGTAATTTGCTAAACATTTTTTTTCTTGTAATTTTTTGCTCAACACAAGCACCCAAACAGCAGGCATTTTAAGTAATACGGAGAGTGAAGCTGAAAGTGAACTGCAGCAACAGAAACACATTTCTTTTGTGTTTCACTAAAGACAGAATCAGAATCCTTTTAATAATCCCAAGGGAGAAATTGCATAAATAGAAAGAAGAAGCCATATAGGTAGCTCTCCATCAATAAGGCTTTCTCGTGAAAAAGTAGCTACAGGAAAGATAGTACTGACTTAAAGACCCATGACAGACTAACTGGGTTGGCCTAAAGGAAATTAAATGGGATGGCATGGGTTACATAGCATAATGCAATTTAATAACAGAATGTGGGAAGCTGGTTAAGATATAGTGAATGATGGATTAAGGCAAATACACAGAGATCGAGTGAGCACAACATTAAAAGATTTAACACTGACATGAATACAAAGCACAAATCCAACGCACTAGTGTTTGTGCCCAAAGGTTAAAAAACATTTATAAAAAAAAACAACCCACAATCAAATGTAAAAACAAAAGGAGGAAATGTGAAATCTAGATTTGCAAATCTGACAAAGATATACAAATTAATTTATACGCTTTAATTTAAGTATCATATTTTCTGTTGTTTTATTACTATACTTTTGTCATCAAGGGACTTATATAAATTTAAATGCACAACAAAATGACCAGAACTCAAAGTCAGGATTATTCCTAGGTGTTCTTTGGTTGTACCTATACTGGATTTCAAAGTAGTTAAACATATGCACCTAGATATAGTTTATAAAGTAATTTTAGATTTATGTACAGCCACGATACTCTCTGAATGCAGTGAGAATCAGCCAGGAGACACAGTTTCCCCATTTCAAATTCTACCACCTAACATGAAATAAGTGTGTAATTAGTGCAAAAAATATTTAGTGGTTAATCTGAGACAAGTTATCCCACAATTTACAAAACAGCCTCATTATGTATAACAATATCTTGACATGAATATTTTCTGCTTTCAGGTTTTCTAAGTAAATAATCAGCTCTCACAAAGGTAATGCACTAACAGTACTAACACAGCACTAGTAAGGTATATACTGAGCTCCGATAACTGGTATTTTCTAAAATACAGCTTGTGATAAATTAATGAGGCAAGAATCTGTGGCATATTACACACTGTATAGTAAATGCTCCTGGTAGTGTAGTGGTTTACACATTCGGTTTACAAGTGAAAGGTCCCTGGTTCATTTCTAGGTGGGGACACAAGCTCCTCTCATCATAGTTGCCTCAGGAAGGGCATCCAGCGTAAAACTTCTGCCAAAATTGCCAATGCCAATTAATCAACTATGGTGACCCCTTGGGGAGAATACAAAGGAGCAGGGGAAAGATGGTAAATGCTCCTAGTGGATCATTTTCTTACCTCTTTATCTGTTTTGAGGATGTTCTCTGTGGCGACAGGGCTTACAGCTGTGCCCAAAGGCTTGACCACAGCATTTGCCACTTCTGTGCCCACACTGGCAGGATAGGTGTGCAAAACACTGAGATGGCCCTGGTCACTCTGCACCACCAACTGCAAAGAGCGCCACTCGGAGTACATGCTGCTGAAGTCTACTGCACTCTACTCGCACCTCCTGCCTCCACCTGCAGACATAAAAACCCAAAATTCAGCTTAATGCATTACGTTGCGACAACCAATTAGCTACTTGTCTAAACTAATAACAACTGCAGGTAAACATCTGTGCTACTTGTAAGATTATTTCTGCCAATCGGAGTTAAAGAAATGGACACACCTCTTTCAGAGTGAAACTACTTGTTTTTAACTTGACCACCAGCCCAGTGTTTCTGCTGTAACCTGTTAGACTGGTTTATTGTCTTGATAATTAAACGTATGACGGTAGAGCAGAAGATTTATTAGCTAAAGTAAAATGACAGTGAACGGTGCTTTAATGAAAAAGAATGCAGTAAAACCTTGTGAAGAGTCGGTTATCGTGCTCCTTCATATGCACCGCGACAGTAAACAAGATCCATTAAACAGCTCAGATTTTCCATGCTTTGGCTAACATTACGTTCTCGCCGTCCAGAGAAAATAAGGATTAAAAGCAGCACTGCATGTGTTCATCGGAAGCTCGCGTTTGCCCCGAAAGCTTTAACGACTCCGAGGAACAAAACATCTACATCCTACACTTGGGCTCGGTCATAAAAAGTAGAGGAATAACCAGGAAACGGTTCAGAAAATGAGCCGCTTGCTAACGTTAGCTAGCTCTGACACCAAAACCTCTTCCTCATCTTCGAGATGACTTTATCTGAATTTAGCGACCGGGTGGTATATATTTTGAAAGGTTGTCTCTCTGCACAAGATAAGAAACTACGGTTAATAAAAACCCTTCGGTGCTAACTTATTGGTGATCTCAAACTACACTGCACCAGAGGCGATGTTGCTAGCTAGCTTAGCTAACGTCCACTGCGCTAGCCTGTTAGTTGACATTAGCTCGCTGAGCTGGCTGTCATTTGTGACGCTAATGTTTGCTGGCTGGCTGAATAAGCAGGTTTTTTCCATTTACCTGGACCAGCTGGAAATGTTGTCATAACAGAGCTCTGAGACTCGCAGTTTGCGCTTTCTGTGTATCCTGGTCTAAACTATAACAGCCTCCATCTTTGCAATGTCAAGGCTTGGTTGTTGCAGCTTGACGGGCTAACGGGAAGCAGGATCCCCGGGTTGACGCCCTCTACTGTTTGGTACGGCGATTGAACCGGACCAGATGCAGCCTTCAGATCATCCTCTAAGATCGGAGCATTTGTGATAGCTGTTCTTTTGTTTCAGTGTGCCCTGCTTCACTGTAAGGTCTGTCTGTGAGTGGTTTGCGTGGTGCACAAATAAGATGAAAAGAAGAGCATATAGGGGCGGCTTGGCTCAGGAGGTAGAGCGGGTCATTCTCCAACAGGGAAGTTGGCAGCTCAATCCCTGGCTTGCCCAGTCTACACGCTGCAGTGTCCTTGGGCAAGACACTGAACCCCAAATTTCTCCCGATGCATCCATTGGAGTGTAAATGTGTCAAATGTGCTTAAAGGCATAGAATATGAATGAGTAAAAACCACTGTGACTGCTCAGGCAGAGTAGAAAAGCACTATAAATACCAGTCCATATAGGTTAGGTGATAAACTGAGCTTTATTTCATTGCCTTTTGCACAGATCCAGGGCAAAACATGTGAAAAGAGCTTGGAGAGGTGGAGGTGTGCACTGGAGAGAAGAGGAATGAAAGTCTGTAGAAGCAAGACAGAGTACATGTATGTGAATGAGAGAGAGGCAGGTAGGGTGACCAGATGGCAGCATACTAAATGTGGGGACAAAGCGTACATATGTGTGGGACACGTTACTGATCCTGAGCAGGATTTAGACTGTGAAATGACTTTTTATTAGAATGCAACCTTCCCAACTCCCTCACTAAGTAAAAGCGTAAACAAAAACTCAGGTTTATTGTTTCTTCTCTTATGTACCTCCTTTTAATCCCACTCATAGGGTGACAAGATGTCCCTCTTCATGTGGACAGCATTTTTATCCCTTGTCCCCTGTTCCATATATCTAAACAATGTCCCACATTTTTGACTGGCTCTAATTTTCAGATGTCATGACTATAAGGTAAATTTTTACAAAGTCTTGCTTTAATTCAATGGCTGTGAAGAAAGGCTGTCATCATGGGTCTCCTGCTGGTTTACATGTCACCATCTTCTGCTGCTTACACTACCCCAAAGGTCATAAATTGCAAGTCACCACAAAGTCAAAAGCTTTCCACTTTTTATAAAATATGAGAAAAACTACCACAAATACAAAGAAATGTGCCTAAAATAATTGGGTGAAACTCAGTGGAAAGTGATTCTCAGAGGGGTTTTGTCAGTCACTTTGTGAGTCTCACAGGAAACATATTGCTTAAAAAGATGTTGATGGATACTTCCCCATTAAAACCCAAATGATTACTAGACAAAACAAGTACTGAAATCACAATAGTTCTAATTATTTTTAGAATATTATGAGAAATGCAACAATAAAATTTTGTTTTCATTTAGGCTTATTATAGTTTCTTTGTGAGGGAAAATAAGATGTCCTTCATATGCTTCTCAGAATTAGTAATGTGTCCTACTTGACCACACTATTTGTCCCACTTTTAGTTTGTTGGGATCTGGTCATCCTATACCTACTAACCATTGGAATGACTGTTATTTCAGTGCTTGTTTTTTTCTAGCTCTCATTTGGGTTTCAGTCTGGAAGCAGCCACCAAAATCTTTTAGAGCTACAGGTTTCTTCTGAGACTCACAACAAAAACATGTCAAAAACCATCACATTCCACCTATTTTCACCCTACTCTTCAAGTAGAATTTCTCTTTATTTGTGGGAGTTTTCCTCATATTCCACCAAAATCGCTGGCACTTTTAACATTGTGGTAATTTGTAACTTTTCCTGATTGGCAGAGTATTAGATAAGCTAACCTTGCCTCAACTATAATTAAAAAGTCACACTGCTTTCTTCACATGTGTCAAGTTAAAGCCAGACTTTAGAAAAGTGCAGGTCCTGCAGAGCTAGTCAAGATGTGGAATATTGTCTCAACATGTGGGACAGAGGGGACAAGGGGTAAAAATGCTGTGCACACAGTCCCACGTAAATAGGGAAATCTGTTCACCCTAGAGGCAGGGGGAATGGTGAAGCAGTAGACAAGCAGTTGAGGTAGTAAAGGAACAGCTGGAAGAAGAAGAACAACAACAACAACACAGGGCAAAATATGTGTATTGATATTTTTTGCTCACATCTTACAGCCAAACCTTGTAAACATGAACTATGATGGCTAATACCTTCTTAACTAAACAGCTATTTATATTAAAGTTTGTTATTTATGTTTATAGAACAGATGCCTGTAATGTGAATAATTTACACCTCAAAATTAATAATGTATTCAGATTCTGATTCTAATATAGAATTCAACAATTAGAACAGGTGTTTTTATCTGTTAGTTGCATTTCACCGAACAGCATGTACACTATATGGATTAAAGCAGGTGCCACCTGCACATTACACTACAGAAGCTTTTATGATATCCCATTCAAATCCAAAAGCATTAATATGGAGTTAGCTTCCCCTTTGCAGCTCTAACAGCTTCCACTCTTCTGGAAAGGATTTCTACAAGATTTTGGAATGTTTCTGTGGGAATTTTTGCCCATTCATCCAGAAGAACATTCTTGAGGTGATGCTGGATAAGAGCACCTGGCTTGCAATATTCATTTTAGTTCAATCCGGAAGTGTTCATTGGGGTTAAGGTCAGGGATCTGTGCGGGCCAGTCAAGTTCTTTTACACCAAACTCATCTAACCATGTCTTTATGGACCCTGCTTTGAGATTTGGGACAGAAAAGGGTGTTCCCCAAATTGTTTCCACAAATCTGGAAGCATAGAATTGTTCAAAATGTCAGTAAGCTCAAACATTAAGATTTCCCTTCACTGAAACTAAGAGACTCAGGCCAGAAAAACAACCCCAACATTATCCCTCCTCCACCAGACTTTACAGGTGTCATAATGCAGTCAGGCATTCCTCAAACCAAGACTTGTCCATCAGACTGTCAGATAGAGAAGCATGAGTCATTATTCCACCAAATGTGTTTTCCACTGGTCCAGAGTCCAGTGGCAGCTTTATACTACACTTGGCATTGTGTTTTGGTGATGTAATTTGCAGGCAGCTGGTTGGCCATGGAATGCACCGGTACTTATAAAGCACTTCCCTAACTGAGCACTCAAAGCGCTTTTTACTGCAGGCCTTATTCACCCAGTCACGCAGTGCTTTATTCTATGCCTTTAAGTGCATTAAACTGTCACTCACACATTTACCCTCTGGTGGCTGCATCAGGAGAGATTTAATGCCAAAGGGTGTTTGGAATTCTGAAGTTATGGTGTGAGTAGATCATTTGCAATTTTGTTACAGAAAGTAACTATGTGGTGGTTCATTTCCTGGCTGAGTTGCTGTTGTTCCTAAATGCTTCCACTTTGCAATAATACCACAACAGTTGATTGGGAAGGAGGGAATTTCACCAACTGACTTGTTGCAACAGTGGCATCCTATTACAGTACCATGATCAAATTCAGTGAGCTCTTTAGAATGACCCATTCTTTCACAAATGTTTGTAAAGGCATACTGCATGGCTAGCTGCTTGATTTTATACAACTGTGGAAATGAGGCTGAATGAAACACCTGAATTCAATTATTAAGAGATGTAGCCCATTACTTTTGCCTGTGCTTAATTTGAATTTTGAATTTTTGCGTGAGAAGCTAAACTCCTGATTTAAGTGCTATTGTGTGGGCAGCCATTAGTAGGAAATTTCAACATATCTTTTTCACAGCAGCTATTTCATTTTAAAAAGTCATTGTCAACAGGCATTATAGGATTAAAAGTAAACTACACAATCCTGTTTGATATATTTATTAAGAAGTTAATTAGGGGAGATTAAAATGAGTTATATCACAGGTTTATGAGTACAATATTAGACTTAAGACATAGGGGTTGCACATGTTATTGACTGACAAACATCTGCAAACATACACACTCATTTGTACATTTAAACATTAAATGTAACTGCCCACCCAACTTGAAGTGATTTTAAGAAGCTGAAAACATTAAATCTTTATAGTATCTTACATTTCATTAAGGCTGAATAGTTGATGTTTTTGTTGACCTGCAGGGGGAAGCATTATTACAGGAGAAAAACGGCCTTTTCAGTCACATAGCTCCCTTTTATTCTAATATGTTGGGGAAAAAAATTTGTGTACAAAATCTGAAACAATCAGAGCCTAAGTGACATTTTACTTCTGTATGTCCAGCAATCGCAAAACAGCCCACAAAGAAAACACATCACTATGTCTTAAATTTAATATTGTATTCATAAAACTGTGATATGACTCATTCTCCCCCCATTAACTTCTTAATGAATTCACAAAACTAAATTGTGCAGTTAACTTTTATTCTTATAATGCCTGTTTACAACAGTCATCTCAATACACTTTATATTGCAAGATAAAGATGCGTCAATGTTAAAGAGAGAACTTCAGTGATTTGATGACCTCTACAAACAAGAACTGGTGGGGGGGGAGAACTCCCTTTTAACAGAAAGGATCTCTACCAGACCCAGGCTTGAAACACCTTGATTCATTTCCTTCTCAGCTATTCTGTTGTAGATTTTGTGCTGTGGAACTGGAATCATTGGCTTGGAATCATTGTCCTCTTGCATGAACCTATTTTGGACAAGCTTTAGTTGTTGGACAGATGTCCTCACATCTGATTCTACAATACTTTGTTATACAGAGGGGTTCATGATCCACTCAGTGACTGCAAGGTGCCCAGGTCCTGCTGCTGCAAAACAAGCCCAAATGCTTATCCCTCCACCACTGTGCTTCACAGTTGGTATGAGGGGTTTGTGCTGGTATGCTGTGTTTGGTTTTCACTAAATATTTTGCTGTACATTCTGATCAAACATCTCCACTTTGTTCTGGTCTGTCCAGAGGACAAGGTTCAAGAAAAATGTATTTTGTTCAGATGTAACTTTACAAACTTAAGCCATGATTCAATGTTCTTTTTGAAGAGAAGAGGCTTTCTTCTGGCAACCCTTCCAAACAAGCAATGCTTGTTCAGTCCTTTTTCTAATTGTATTGCCATGATCTTTAACATTCAACATGTTAACTGAGTCTGATATATAGCTCTTGGGTACTTTGCAGTTTCTCTGAGCATTGCATGGGGTGAATTTGCTGGGACGTCCCACCTGCAAAGACTGGCAGCCATCTTGAGTATTTTCCAGTTGTGAACAATCAGTCTCACTGTAGAATGATGGACTTTAAGTTGTTTGGAAATGGCCTTATAACCCTTCCCAGATTGATGGCAACCAAAATTGCTTATGTAATATAATTCTTTAAAATCACTGTCATGTCTATCCTCCTTGCCATTGTGTTAGCACATACCTGCATGCTGCAGACCAGCAAACTGCCAATACTTGTGCTTTTAAAGAGGTGTTCAGTTAATCAAGTACATTTGATTAGCAGCACCAGGCTGATACTACCGCCTATGGAAACAGTATTGCTGTACTTAGTTTTACCACATACTGCTTCTGCATTCTGGCTTAGTTTCTGCTAAATAAATAATGACACAGAGCAATATGTCATGTGCTGTTGTTCATCTGAGATTGTATTTACTGCATTCTGGACCTAATAAGGTCCAGAATCTTTTTCTTTTTTATAGCATGATAAGGAAAATCTCAGAATTCAAAGAGAGTGCACTTTCTTTTTCACATGGCTGCATTCTTACTTTTACCAAACTACAGAAAACCTGAAAATTATCTGAAAAAAGAAACATCTTGTCAACAAAACGGTTACTGTGGGAGATCTTGAAAGAGTCAGATTTTAAAAACAAATGACTCAAAACAGAGCAAAATAGGCCACTGTGCCTTTACTTTTAGTCCTTACTGGGTCAGACCCTGAAAATGCTGGTATATTTGCCTGCTCAATTATCATTTTAAAGTTTCTATAGCACCAAAAAAGAAATTAGACTACTTTCCAGCAGCTGAGTAGAATGTTCTTGTTATCACTGTTATCACTGTTAACATGAATTTGATAATTGATAATTGATAATCAAGAGCCTGGCAAGGTGAAAGTATGCACTGGAGAGAAGAGGAAAGAACATCAATAGAAGCAAGAGAGAATGCATGTGTGTGAATGAGAGTGAGGCAGGTGGAATGGTAAAGCTATGAGGAGTAGAGGTAGTGAAGGTGGATGAGTTTAAATACCTGGGGTCAACCAGACAAAGCAAGAGACAGTGCACAAGAGAAGTGAAGAAGAGGGTGCAGGCAGGGTGGAGTGGGTGGAGATGAGTACCAAGAGTGCTTTGTGACAGAATGATAAAAGCGAAGGTTTACAAGATGGTAGCAAGACCTGCTATGATGCTAACAAAAAGATATGAGGTAGAGCTGGAGGTGGCACAGTGGAAGTTGCTGAGATTTTCACTGGGAGTGACCAAGATGGGCAGGATTAAAAATTAGTACATAAGTGGGACAGCTCAGGTTGAGTGGTTTGGAGACAAAGTCAGAGAGGCAAGGTTGAAATGGTTTGGATATGTGCAGAGGAGGGATAGTTGCTATATTAGACAAAGGATGTTGAAGATGGAGCTGCCAGGCATTAAAGGATGTAGCTCACACAAAAGATTCATGATGTAGTGAAGGAGGACATGAGGGACATGAAGTAACGTAAGACAGTGCAAGTGATAGGGTGAGATGGAAGAAAATTGTGGCAATCCCTAAAGGGAGCAGCAAGAAGAAGAAGCAGAATTGATCGCACTCTTTAAATAAAAATCATATTCATCAGATTATTAAGCTATTTTCTTAATCTATGTTGCTATTATATACTATAGTTTAAAATAAACTACCAGATATATAAACAAAATTATTAAAAGGACTTTATTGAAAGCTTGTATTATATTTTAAAGGTGGTCAACATACATAAAATACAAAGTCTCAAAGCCTGTTAGGATCCTTTCAGTAGGGGGCAGCAAAGACTGGCTGTAAAAGGTAACAGTCTTAAAATGTAAACAGCGTGTCTGCACATAGATTATAGATTCTCATACTTGCATGATTTTTGATTAATAAATATTACTGAATGTACAAGACAGCAGTACAAGGCAACTCTCAGTTACAAACATCTGTATATCATACAGCATCACTCTACTTTGCAGGCATGTGATTGGTCTCTTATAATTCCTTGGAAGGCCAAAGCAATCCTAACAAAACCTGACCAAATTTTAATGTTTCCAATGCGGTCAACTGAAATAGAATTCATCTAAGTACAAGTTGTAAGTATCTATTACAAATGTAAATCAGATGTTTGTTCTCTTTGAGTTAGCACGATTTGAAAAAATGCTGATTTGAACACATGGCCCACATATGGCGCAAAGCCTTTTTTCAAAACAAGCCACATAAAACCTCAACATTGCCAGCATGCCCTGCTCTGTAGCTGTGAAACAGACCTACAAGTTATCTTTCTTAAGCTCGCATCTTTAACTATGAAGCATCATACATTTACTTCAGGTGTGAACCAGATGAGAAAATAAAAACAAGAAAGCAAATATTCCTCTGTGTTACAGATCATAGCAGTCAGCATGTGGCTGTGTTCCCCCAAACATTCTTAAGTGTCTATAACTTCCACATGAGTGTTCAGTACGCCAAGCCACACATCTCTCCTGGAGGATATCCACAGAGGGGAAAGGCATGGAAAAGAATTATGAACAAAAGTCAACATTCTTCTCGCCTTCATCCCTCCATGTTTTGTAAGGTGCACTTGCAGTCAAGGGGTGCTATGACTGGTAGCCATATGCTAATGCATCTAAAAGGAAAGATGGGAAAAAAACAGCAGCTGAGATATTGTTATTTATGCATTTAAAAATAACATGAAAAAGAAACAGAACTGGCAAAAATATATACATCTTCTGAAGCTACAACATGAATTCAATTGTCACTCAAATGTTTAAAAAAAGTATAGTAGATTTTCTCACTTCCCTCTGCTGGCATCTACGCATGCAGACAGCTATTATTTTGAGAAAAGAATCACTTTCTGCCTCGGCTCCCAATACACAACAACTGCTTTACCTTTAGTTTGCAGGGCTTATAGCAATTCAAAATAGCATTTAAAAAAGTAAAGACAATTAGAATAAGTAGATGTAATAAAGACTGTTGCCAGTGAGGTCTATGGATTATCCACCTTAACTAAAAACAAATGAAGAGAGATGCCACATTTGAATGCTTTGATCTCCACAAACAAAATTTATTTGACCTCCATTGTAATGGGAAGACACCAAAATCTCAGACATATGGACAAGAAAATATAAATTCTATGCGTGGCTTCACACTGTACCAATATTGGTAAATGAGTTCTTTTTTTATGCATTTTGGGAAATAACCTGTATGAGTGTTTTGCCAAAAACCAACAAACTATTCCACAATACATTGATCTAATAACTCTAAAAAGCCACTTAATTTCTGAATTGACAATCTATCCAGCCTGCACTCACCTGAGTGAAACTGTGCCGTGCAGCACAGTCCCTCTCCCCGTGCTGTCCGGTAAATGGGTGAGACACATACTCTAGCCAAAGGGGGGAGGTGCGTGAGCCGTGTTGAAAGAGAGTCAGGTGGCAAATAGAGGGAGGAGCGCTGGCCAGGAACAGAGCTTTGCTCTCCCTCCCAGGTGAGCCAGTAGCCCCTCAAACCAGATGCACCACCCTTCCAGTCAACCCGCACTGAGTCACTTCCCACTGTAGTCAGCTGGAGGTCTGCCAGGGCTGGAGTCACTGGAGACAGAGAGCACAGAAGTTGGCAAGATTATGTTTCAAAAGAGAGAGAAATGAGAAGAAGTGGAGAAATAACAGGAGAAGCTAGTGAAAAAAACAGAAATTAAACTCAGACACTAGACTGAACTGATTTTTATTGGATCCAGTTCAACTAACACCTCAGACCATTCCTTGGAGTAGTCAAACCTGAGTGAACTGAAAGAATTTATCTGAAATTTAAGACGCATAAAAAATAAAGCAGTGCAGGAGTAGTATTATTGTGCAGTGTGCAAGTTTGACCTGATTTTCTCCACAAAACTCACCTTCTTGAGTGCACACTTTGACAGACATAGCTTTCTCCTTTCCCGAGGTGTGCCGGGCACTAACAGTGACCAAGTAAGTGGTATCTGGTTGGAGTTCTCTGAGCAGAGTAGAGTTTTGTGTTCGGCCTAATGTGACAGCTTGGACCTTGCCCCTGGGCAGGGCAGAGTACTCAACGTAGTAACTCGTGACCGTCTCTGGCTGGAGAGGACCCCAACTCACCCGAACGCTGGTTTGGCCAGACTCAGAAACTCTTACCACAGCTGGGCTCAGCACCTCTGGTGTTTGAGAGAGAGAAGAAAAATCAGTGAGTTTAAATAATATAAGGAAAATCTGTCTGTTTTCACACTTTATGTAATGAGCCTGTGAAGGTAAAAAATGTTTCCAAAAGTTTTTTTGGTCTGTGCAACCATTCAGAACCCCAAGGTATTCATTTTACAATAATATGTAGGATTGATGAAAACAGCTTATTCTTTCATTTAAGAGGCTGCAACAGTAAATGATTGACTTTTTACACAACAACCAACCTACGAAAAGTTTCACGTAAGTAGCAAAGTAAGTGGGCATATGTAGCAATGTGTAAATAGCATGTAGGCCAACCTGGTTTTGTTTTGAAGGTGACAGAGAGTTCATTAAAGGCTTGTTCATTGGAATCTGGGATCAGTTTTGCGATGTAGGTGGTGTCAGGCTTCAGGTCTGTTAACCTTGCAGAGTCTGAGTCTGCAGGCTGGCGAAATCTCTGGTACTGAATTGACTCAATTCCTGGACTGGTCCCAATCCCACCTCCGCCTCCCGCTCCCTGTTTTGGAACCGCACCAATGCGAATCTCATAGTGACCTGTCAAACCGGACAGAACGGGTCTCCATTGGAGTGTGGCGGAATTGGTGGAAACGTCTCTGACATGAATCCGCTCAGCTCGGATGATCTCTGTTGGAGACAGGATGAAGGAAAGTCCAGTTATTGTCTAAACAAATCATAGGGGACAATTTTTTTCAGCGAGGAAGGAAAAATGATGGTGACAGAAAACATGGCATGAAAGAGTACTAAAAATGACTTAGCTGCAGCCAGCCACCCACGTAGCCAGCCAGACTTGGGTGGCTAGATGCATTCATAGCTACTGCAATAAGACAACCTGAAATAGCCATCCCAGTGAGGCCCCGCAACAAATAAATAACAAATACCACAGAGGCACTGATTTCTGTGATCAAATCTTTAGGTACCCAGCAAGGACTAGTGCATTCCTCCTTGTTGCACACAAGCCTTATTGGCACTGTGCATCAAGTCTTACAGCTGCTGTATAAATGCTGTCGTGTCCCTTGTGAGTGTTATGGCAGTTACCTAATCTATCCAGAGAAATAGCTCATCTTCCAGGTCTCTATATATAAATATATATGTGTGTCATGTCAGGCATAGTGTTGGATGAAGCAGAAAGAGTTGTTGAATCATTAATCCATTAATAGATTGGCCTATCTCATTACAGAGAATCTTACACATCCACACAGACGCTTTGAGTGTCCAGGCTTCCCATTTGGTCTCCCTGTCTTCAGGAGCATGTGTGGAATTGGGGAGAAGCACAGAGACATGTAATACATAAACGAGGCAGGATATGAGTGTGATTGTAGCTGTTTGAATGGAGGGGGGTTCTCAAAGCTACTGAGCTACATATGACCAATGCAGCTTCAATTAGTCTGACTCAATCTTGAAAAATAGTTGCTCCATCTGTTTGTAGTACATAGGTGTGTGGATGTTTTCATTTTTATTGCACATACTGTATATTGTGTTGAAACCAGCAAGAAATTTGATTTGATACAGTGGTATCTTAGAGATGACACTTGAAAAGTGGGGAGCTGGTATTATGCTAACAATCACATCTGGCAAACAAAGTTTAAATGTGAGGGAAACCCAAATAACATAAAAATAAAAAGTGCGGTATGTGTCTGGAGAAGTACTTTTCTGAAATAACAGTGTATAGTGACCCAAAGAAGTGCAAATATAGTCTGTAAAAACAAAGTAGTGAGCTGAAAGATGCTAAAATGTTTTATAGACTTATGGGAAACTAAAGCCTTTGATCATTCTCTTTGAGACTGTAAATAGAAAAGCACAGTACAGTCATGTGAAAAAGAAAGTTTTCATAGGACTCTATGCAGGCATGCGAAAAACTAAGTACACCCCATGATTCAAAAGCTTGTAGAACCGCCTTTAGTAGCAGTAACTTGAAGTAATCATTTTCCATGTGACTTTATCAGTCTCTCAAATCATTGTGGAGGAATTCTGTCCCACTCTTCTTTGCAACATTGCCTCAATTCATTGAGGTTTGCAGGCATTCTTTCCACCACATTTCAGTCAGTTTGAGGTCTAGACCTTGATTGGGCCATTGCAACACCTTGATTCTTTTCTTTTTCAGCCATTCTGTTATAAATTTGCAGTTGTGCTTGGGATCACTGGTCTGTTGCATGACCCAGTTATGGCCAAATTTTAGCTGTCGGACAGATGGCCTCATATTTGTGTCATTTGAATACTTTGGTATAGAGAGAAGTTCATGGTCAATTCAATGACTGCAAGGTGCCCATTTTACGTAGCTGAAAAAAAAAAAAAAAAAAAAAAAAAAAAGCACTATA
>VUQH01006315.1:10353-51118 GCA_015106775.1 Etroplus canarensis | reverse complement strand
TATTTATTTATTTAATTTTTGTTTTTTCTTAATTTATTTTTTTATTTTTAATTTTTTTATGATGCAAGGGTATGCAGTCTGTGTGTGTAGTGGGTATATGTATGTATGTGTATATGTTATGTGTTTGTGAAATAATTTTGAAAAAGACAATAAACATATTGGCAAAAAAAAAAAAAGTTAAATAGTCTACGATTTGCCATTTGTCGGAAATGCCAGTTCATGAACTGTAGAGGTCATTGATGAAACACATCACTTCCTGACAATCATGTAGACACCCTGAGTCTCAATGAACAGATGCATCAAAGCCTCATCAGACGGATTGTCTGACCAAATTTAATTCAACTGACACAAATGAAAACTAAGGACGTTTCCTGTATATTTTTTATTTTATTCTAGTTAGCTTTGTGAGAGCACAATATCATTTTATTTAGGTTTGATTTTTACCAAAAATATAGTTTTTATTTTTTTTTTTCAGTTAACTCACCATTTTTTTTTTGTCAAGCATTAGATGAGATGCTCAATGCTCATGTGTGCGTGGTATTCGAATGTGCCACCAGCACATAATGGAATCTGATTGCCCGACTTTGTGGAAATGTAACATGATCTGCTAACTAATACTTTTACAGCTTAACAAAGAACATGTATCCATAGTGTATTAAATAAAAAAATGGAATGCTTTATTGGTGGTCATGTTCTGAAATATTTCTTGGCCAAGAAACAAGAAGGCATTACAACATATTTGCTAAAGTATTCAAATTTTACAGGCCCCCATGCAAGTTTAAGTTGTACTTTAGTAGCACATACTCTTAAATATAATGTTAAGCTATATGAGCACTTGCACAAACTATTTGCATACCTCTGTAGTCATTGGTTGGCTTTCTAAGGTATGTGCATTCATGAGAAGGTTACTCTGAAATTCAGTCATGTTCATGCTCCCACTTGTTGAGCCTGTTTGGCCCTCAGAACAAATAAATATAGAATAAATATACACCTTTATTTTAAAAAAAATAATGATTCATACAGCGTGTTCTTTTATTTTGACTCCATCATGATTCTTATATGAAAAGTAAATTATAGTATAAGTTTATATACATTTATTGTTATGGTTTATTCTCTTGCAGCAGTTTGCAATTCTTTTTATGTGCCCCATAACATATATGTAGTATACCTGTGCATAGTTTCAGCAAGATAATGGTGTTGAGGCTTTCCTCCTTTTTTAATCTGTGTAACTTATGCAGAACTCTTCCAATTAAAGGACAAGGTGTTTGTTCTCCATGTCATCTTATTCATCAGTAAACAGTGAATTTATAACACCTCTGAAATCAAGTTTTTAAAACCTAACACTGAAGTATAAAAGATCCTATGCATCTCTTTCGGATAAATGTGACTGTGGGGTATCCCAAAGGAACAATATACTACAAGACAGCCTTTTGGTTTTCTGTAGTAGTTTATTAGAGGTATATTTAACGTGTAACAATCATCACAGAATGCTAATCAACAACCATCTGGGACTACCACTATGTCTTCTCTCATTTATTTTCCATGTCCATGTCCATGTCCATGTCCTTTTCCCTTTCCCTGTCCATGTTCTTCTCCTTTTCCTCTTCCTTTATTTTTCCCTTTCCCCTGTAAATAAACATATGGAAATTAACTCACAAAATTTTTTGAAACTCAGTTGGCATTGAATATTTAGTTTCAAAAGGTATCCAAAGTTGTACAGTACCTTTTCACCTTTTCCCTTTCCCTGTGAGAGACAGTGAATAATGAACACATGGATGCTACAAGATTACAAAATCAGCCAGTAAAGAAAAACAGCAGAAAGCATACTGTTTTAGGTTTACTTACTCCATCTGACCCTTCCCCCTCGGATCCATCGGATTCCTCTTCCTTGGGTTTGTCTTGCTTCTTCTGAGAAAAGAAAATTATGTTTTATATGCTGTTTGTTTGTCACAGGTGTAGAGCAATCTAAGGAAATAAATGTACTCACCTCTTCTGCGGCTATAATTGGAAAACACAAAATAAAGTTAAAAAATTTGTACATTAAGAGAAACTAGATACAACAGAAACCAGATGTGTCAAAAACAGTATAGACGCACACAAAAATGAAAAACTATAGCAGTTCTCAGCAACACAGGACAAACGATATTAATTTTATTATTTTTATTATATTAAAAAGATAAAACAATTCTTAAGTCAAATATTGAAATTACTCAGAACCACAGTTCAGCAAATAGTTGTGCTTACACAACAAATAACAAAATACAAGATCCAGCCATTCATATACACAAATGAACTGTGCAGGGGTGTAAGTGAACATTGCAGTAGCTGCACAAGTGCAGTTAAGACAAACACAGTGCGCAATATTTTTAGCCTAAGGTAGTAACTATTTGTCAGTGATCTGCGCATAAAGATATGTATCTCTTAATCAGATACTTACGGTCACTCATTTTGTCTTGTCTAAAAGTGCAGTAGAAAGTCTTTTCCTGAAAAACAAAATGAAACGTGTCTTAAATTTCAGGTCCTGGCAATCGTTACAAGCAACCAGCAATACCCACTATGTACCTGATGCAGAAGGCAAAACAATTCGTGTGTGATGTCTGTTTCCTCTCCTATATTTATAAGGTGAGATGAGGAATGTGGGTGTGTTAGAGGTGCAGCCATGCCTATGTGTGGTAATTTTCAGCACAGGTAAGATTTTGGTGTGGCCTCCCAGAATGACTGACAGTTCCACCTATAAACTTTCAGTCAAGAATCTTCACAGATGCTTGAGAGAAGGGTTGTAACCTGAGTGTTGTTTGGAATAAAACTGGTACCAAACCGTCATACACAACTACTTTCTGTAGTGTGCTGAAGAGAAAACATAAAAAATGCCTGGATTACAGGGGGACTTTGATTAAAGTTTTAAGATCCTGTGTAAAAATTCTACCATAGATGTTCATCATATCTGCTAATGGACACTGTGAAGTTTTAGTCAAGCTGCCATTTTTAGATGTAAGGTTAGGGTAAGGCTTTAGCATTTAATTGTTTAGAATGTTTAGAATTTTGGTAAGAGACCTGGGAATACATTTATGTCACTTAATGTTTTTACAAAGTTAGCAAAATCCATATGCTTTTGTTTGATGTGTGACTCTCCAAATACACACAGAGTGAAGTAAATAGCAGTCACTCTGCAGGTAACAGAGAACAACTTTCAACTAAAATATGAAAACCACTCATCCAAATGGTGTAATATTTAGCTCTAGACTTTGTCGGGTCCCCAGCAATGCACCTTTCAAGGTTGAAACTGATCAGATATATGGTTTTCAAGACAGATGAACATACATGTAGAAATGTTTTAACTAGTTAGATGATGATTAGGATGATTCTGGTTAGGCAGCTAAAATGACCTGGTTATAATGATAAAAATCATCATAATGCTTTCAGTATTGAAATTACTCATGCTGCTAAAGTTTTGTGGTACAAGATGGAGGGTAATCCAGGTAAGTCAAACTCCCTTTCTTTGGCATTCCCTTTATGTAATTGGGTCCATAAGATCTGAGACAATGACGCATTTTATTATTTTATATTATATATTATTATTATATTATGTATAATAATATATGATAAAATATGACATTTTATAAATATATAATAATAGATTTTATTTTGCCTCTGTACACCACCACAGTTGGTTTTAATTCAACAGTCAAGATGTGAGTGAGGTGCAGACTTTCAGCTTTATTAAAGGGCTTTGACAAAAGAATTACATGAACTGTTTAGCCATTTTTAGAAATAGCCCCCCATTTTTAGTTAATCTGAAGTCTTGAACTTTCATTTGGTAGCTGTTTGCTGAAACTCTCAATACAAGGTCCAAAGAGATGTTGATGCAAGTGAAGGAAGCCATTATTAGGCTAAAAACCAAAATAAACCTATACAGGTTGTAAAAAGCTTTACAAGTGGCCAAAACAACAATCTGGAATATTCTAAAAAAAAGGAATGCACTTGTCAGCTCAGCAACACCAAAAGGCCTTGAAGATCATGGAATACAATTAAAGTGGATGATTACAGAATTCTTTCCTTGGTTAAGAAAAACCCCTTCACAACATCTAACAAAGTCAAGAACACTCTCAAGGAGGTAGGTGTATCATTGTCAAAGTCTACAATCAAGAAATGCCTTCATGAATGTAAACACAGAGGGTATGCAACAAGGTGCAAACCGCTGGTTGTAAAGGTAGTAAAGGCCTGGCAGAGCCCCTCAAGGGAGAAAACACAGCCGTGGGTGATGTCCATGGCTTCTACACTTCAGTAAGTCATTGACTGCAAAGGATTTTCATCCAAGTATGAATCAGAATCAGAATCAGAATAATTTGTTCTTTGGATTCCCACTGAAAATTAACTGTTGCTGCAAATCAAGCATAGGTACAAAGACATGGTGAATTTCCCAGACCCAGGGTTAAACTTTCCTTATTATTACTTTCTTGAAATGCTGCTCATCACACCGAGCATACTGCCATACTCTAGTTAATAATCAAAAACATAAATGTGTTTGTGAATGACATGTGGACCAAAGCAAAGTTATCTACTACACCAACCTGCAACTTATAATATATAATTTGTGATTCATAGTTCCCCTCAGGTGTGTCTGTTTTGAATTCTTGGGATGAAAATGGGTTATCGCACTCCTTCCTTACTCCACCTTTCCAGCCATTGCAGATATTTGAACAGTTTAGACTTGTTCAGTTTGTTTCTAATGGGTCTGGTCACTCTATTTTCTGATGCTGGGTTGGGTTAGAGGGAAGGCACCACATCCTGAGGGCTTTTGTCTTTTGACATGATTGGCTTCCCTTGCGATCAGCAGGTTAATCCCCATTGGTGCTCTTCCTCACACAACTGTCCATGGTGAGAGGGGCTTGTGTCCCCTGCTGGGATTAACCCAGGAACCTTTCATGTGTAAGGCAAACTAAGGGGAAAGCACTTCTTGACTGTTTTTGGATATATTAGGCCTCCTTTGTAGAAAGTCTTACTGAGAATCATAAAAAAAATTTAACGATACATTTACTGACTGTCATAAATACATTTAAAGAAGATTGCTGCATTTGAAACAGGTTTCCTACTATTTTCATGGGAGTAAGATACCATACATTCAAGTTTGTGCAAGTTCAGATGAAACAGGTACACATGCCAGTGTTTGTCAGGCTTTGCTCAGCTTAAATGCACAAATAATAAAACTTAGAGTTGTGAGAATGATTTATTAACAAGATAAAGATCTGTATGACTGGTTGTGTCTTTTCAAGCACTTCTTCAACTATCAGTCCTGAGACACTGGTTTGTCTCATCTTGGTCAGCTGATGTGTTGTTTCAGATCCAGTTTTGCATGCTTTGAGGCACGGCAAGCCGTGCACTGTGCTGTGCATAATTATTGACATTATAGTGTCATGCGTTTTTCACAATCAGAATCTAAATATTAATCCCGGGGGGGGGGATTTCTGCAGATTTGTGGGCAGAATCTTCATAATTTGAATCTCCAGTTACAAAACATAAGTGATGCTTTGTTGAATTGAGATCTGGTGACTGTGGAAGCCATTAGAGTACAGTATGATGTGAACTTTGTGGCATCTTGTATCTTCCTACTGAATGTAACTGTGGCTGTGAAGGCATGGAGATGATCAGCAACAGCACAGCATTTAGGCAGGCTTTGGGGTTTAAATGGTGATCATGTATCACATAAAAGTCTAAACTCTGCTATGAAAAAGCACTGGTAAAAAGGTTTTTGTTCATAACCAGACACTACCAGTTCAGGCTTGATCAGTAGTAATGTCAGTTTCTCAGTTTCTCTGCGTGTAAACCCGGATCTGAAATAACACATCAGATGAGACAAGACAAACAAGTGTCTCCTGACTGATAATTACAGAAGAGTTTTTCAGGACACACCTTGGAGTCTCAGAACTTTAAACAATCAGTTACATCTACTACTCATGTTAACAAATTATTCTTACAGCTATAAACGTCTTTTTTCATGTCATACTTGAACATTATTTAGGATTTGTGCTCTTGAACTGAATGAATACAGGCACATGCGTGCCTTTTCCATGTGAACATGCACAAACTTGTTAATGTTTGGTGCTCCTGCCTTAATACCACGAAAAAGGTAGGGAACCTGGTTCAGTTGCAAAAACTTCTCACAACATATTAATTTGGGGGGACACACCCTGAACTGTTTTACAGCTCCATCAGAAAAATGGTGCTTTAAAGCTGCAGTCTTTATTGATTTATTTGTTTGGAAATACTGATAATCACACTGCCAATGCTTTCAATAATCTGTCAGTAGGTGCAGGTTATGAATTATACAGATGAAAGTGGAAACAAGGCAAAACTAAATACAGACTGATTAAGCGTTACAAATGCTGTTAATTATTGATCATCAATATTGTTTTATGTACCAGTGGCTTTAGTTATTGTTTTACTAATAATTTACTGTAAAATACACCCATATTTTTAAAGTATGCCTTTTTTTGTTTATAATAAGACTTTCCCATAAAAAATCCTTTAGTTTTATAACCTGAATCTCAATTTTCTTTTTATCCTGCAGTGTAAGGCCTTAAAAGCCTATAGTGTCCCCTGGTGGAGACTCTTAATAGTTCAACCACTTGGCTTCTTGTAATCCCATTCATAAACAATCAGTAGTAATATACACAGAACATGTCTGACATCTTGTAAACTTTGCCTCATGGGCATGCTAGAGGATTGACTCTATGGTCTGTGTTCTCCAGTAGCTCGCTTTTGGAAATGGATCGGAATGATCAGTTCTTCTCTCTCTGAAAGTGCTCACATCCGCAGCTGCTCTTATTCTCTGTACTGTCTCTGCAGTCGATATATAAATAATTTAGATTCATTCAGTTACAGCAGAACACACATTTATTGTTATTTTTTTTATTTTAATGGTTTGACTTCCATCTCTGATTTAGTTTGCTTGGAAATGTGTACATCAGAGGGAAAGGTCAGGTTGAACAGTTTTGGAGACAAAGTAAGAAGAAAGGTTGAGATGGTTTGGACACGTGCAGAGGAGGGATAGTGGATATATTGGACAATATTGTTGAGGATGGAGCTGCCAGGCAGGAGAAAAAGAAAGAAAGTGAAAGAGGACATGCTGAGGGTTGGTATGACAGAAGAAGTTTAGGGTGAGATGGAGATGATCCGTGGTGATGACCCCTAAGGCGAGCAGCTGAAAGAAGAAGAAGTCTAGGAGGATTCTTTTTTTTTATCCTTAAATATAATAAAATCTGACCTCAAAAACTTTCATAAAGAGGTGCACAAAATTATACAATGCACATGCCTTACATAGATATGTTACATTTTTGTTTCATTCTTATTTTTTAATTATAAAAAACATGCAGTAAAATGTAATAAATAATAGAGTCATTTAAAACATATTGCATCCCTTCATGGTTCTTATAAAAATTTTTTTTTAGCAGTTTATTTTGAAATCAGGAACAAATCTCTCCAGCTGAACTCTCCTTCAAGTTGACGTAATGCCCGCCACCTGGTGGACATGACACGACAGTGTGGTGTGTTAGGCCTCAGCTGTTTGATGGCGGTGATTCTGCTACTGTTGAGGTGAGTATAGTTTTGAATGCATGAATGCATCTTTCTGTCTGTTTGTTGTAGAAATAGCGTTTGGAATCCCAATCTGACACAAAGAATTTGTACAGTCTATGAGTTTTAAAGATGTCTGCATATAAGGTGGGTTGGCTGTGTCTTTTAACACAATCATTATCAGAATAATGTGTTTTCACAATCCTTTGAGTCCAATTTAGGCACAGCATTTGCTCTCCAAATGTTTAATCCTAGGCCATCCCACACATTATAGCCTTGTATTTTCTAAAGCGAGTTTATTAACTGCACCTTAGTTTTTATTATTTAATAATGTTTTGTTAATTCTTTAGGTTTTTATTAAAATTATGAGACAGGAGATAGTAGACACCAGAGGTGGCAAAAATATGCATATACTTTACTCAACCTGAAGTACTGATACTTGTGTTAAAAAAGACCCTGGCTGTACTGATTCATCTTCTTAACTCATGTAGAAGTGAAAAAGTACAGGCTCTTAAATGTAAAAGTATAAAGTAAAAAGTAGCTCTCTGAAGGACATCTACAACAGCTATTTCTGCTAAAAGCTAACTCAACCTCATGTAATTAATATATTATTAAAATTATATTCATACAAGGAAATATAAACTTTATTTCAGCTTCTATTAGGCTAGTTATTCTAATGAATGTACTCAGCTTGAACAATGTATGTAGAACACCATTTGTCCATCCATCTATCATCAATCCATCATTTACTGCTTTTCTGGGGGGGCGGCTGTTCAAGCAGAGAAGCCCAGACTTTCCTCTTCCTAGCCACCTCCTCCAGCTCTTCAGGGGAGACACCAAGGTGGTCCAAGGCCAGCTGGGTCTGCCCCAGGTTCTGCTCCCAGGGGGACATGCCCGATACACCTCAAGTGGGAGGCATCCAGGAGGCATCCTGATCAGATGCTCGAACCACCTCAACTGGCTCCTTTCGATGTGGAGGAGCAGCAGCTCTACTCTGAACTTCTCCTGGATGACTGAGTTCCTCATCCTATCCCTAAGGGTGAGGCCAGCAACCGTACAGAGAAAGCTCATTCCAGCCGCTTGTATTTTCAATCTCATTCCATCGGTCGTTACCCAAAGTTCATGATCATAGGTGACGGTAGGAACGTAGATAGACAAATCGACAGCTTTGCCTTAGAGCTCAGCTCCCTCTTCACCATGACAGACCGGTACAAGGTCCGCATCACTGCAGATGCTACTCCGATCCGTCTGTCGATCTGCCGCTCCATTCTCCCCTCACTCATGAATAACACCCAGAGACACTTAAACTCCTACACTTTGGGCAGGAGAGGACAATCCACCCTTTTCTGGCTGAGAACCATGGACTCAGACCTGGAGGTACTGATTCTTATCCTGGCTGCTGCACACTCAGTAGCAAACTGTCCCAGCAAGGCCTGTAGGTCAATGTTTGATGAAGCCATCAGGACCACATCATCTGCAAACAGCAGAGACAAGATCCTGTGGTCACCGAACATTACACCCTCTGTTACTTGGCTGTGCCTAGAAATCCTGTCCATCAACACTGAGCACAAGCAAAAAAAAAAAAAGTAGATTGAAAAACTTGCTATATTTTCTGTTGCCTGTCTATTTTAAAATTCACAACTAGTCACACTTAAATTAGTTTTAGGTAACTATAGCAACCTTGCCATACTGAGGTGCTTTTAAAAGGAACTTCCATGTAGCAGTGACATCTGGAGAACAGTGAGGGTGGCAATGTGGCCCCATAACATTTTTCTCCATGGTTTGGGAAAAGCTTTTCTGAGGCCTCTCTGGGTTTGGTCCTTAATGCTTAAACTGTTATAATACTGACACATTGCGTTTTCTTGTTATTGCCTGGATAACAGTTTACTAATATGGGTCTATGGGAATTTTTGCCCATTCATCTAGAAGAGCAGACACTGTTGGATGAGAGGGCCTGGTTTGCAATCTACATTTTAGTTAATCTCAAAGGTGTTCAGTGTGATTGAAGTCAGGGCTCCGTAGGGGCCAGTAAAGCTCTTCTCAGAATCATCTAACCTGGCTTTTATTGACATCGCTTTTTGCACTTGGGCACAGTCATGCTGGAAGAGAAAAAGGCCTTTCTCAACCTGTTCCTACAAAGTCAGAAGCATAGAATTGTCCAAAATGTCTTCATAAGCTGAAGCATTAAGATTTCCCTGGGACTATCCCATCTCTTTATCCCTCCTCTTCCAAACTGTACAGTTAGCACAATGCAGTCAGGCAGGTAATGCTCTTCTGGCATTCACCAAAACCAGGCTCATCCATCAGACTGCCAGATAGAGAAGGGTGATTCATCACTCCACACAACACATTTCCACTGCTCTGGAGTACAGTGGTAGACTACTTTTACCCCCAGAAGTGGGAAAAATACACATATTCTTTGCACAAGTAGAAGTAAAGGTTAAACCTTTTCACTTAAGCACAACTGAAAAGGTACAAGCTCTGAAAAATCAATCAAATTATAAAAGTAAAAAGTAGTTCCTTGAAGGATATTTCTTCCAGTTATTTTTGTGCAACACTAACTGAAGCTCATGTCATTGTAATACAAAATAAAATAACAATTCATAAAAGGGAATAAGAATTTGATTTCAGATTTTATTAGTTATTCTAATGAATGCACTCAGCTTGAAAAACTGTTATGAACGCAAGCAGAGATAAACAACAAAGATAAAAAATAACTAGCTTCATTCTCTGTAGATGGGGGAATTTGCCTCCACACGTAAACAGAATAACGAGTATAGGAATAATTATGTTTTTTTTGCCTATTTCATCTCTATATCTTTTATGTCATCATAATATGCACCAAGGATGGCTACATCAATAGGATTGTCTTTTATGAGTTATTGTTTCCTCTGTTTAGGTCTAAATTGGTTTGATGTGAAGAAGACACACAGCACAAAATAATCAGTAACTCTTGTTAAATGCATTGAACCTAAAGTAACAAGCCTGTTTTGAAAACGTAAGGGGTAGAAAGAGGAGGGAGGAAATTTTGCAAAGTGACTTGTTGCAATGAAGGCACCCTATTACAGTACCACACTGGAATTCTGTGGTACAGTAATATGACCATTCTTTCACAAATATTTGTAAAGGCAGACCAGCTAGATGTTTGCATTTATTAACCTGTGGAAATGGGACTGAATGAAACACCTGACTCAATAGTTTTGTCCATATAGCCTGTCTTTAAAATATTTGTTGCATTAATCCTTAAATTAAACTAAAATAGCTTGAATATTTAGAACAGATTTTTTACTCATTAGTAGGATTGAGCCATGCAGAATGGAAGCTATGTGGACTTGAGTATGATAAAAATGCAACAGTTCTGAGTGGTGACTTTCAATGATGTGTTTGTTTCCATAATAATGTGGAAATTTCAGCACACTGACTTAGAGTCTGACATGACTGACCTCAGTGCTGCTGCTCTTCTTCAGATGCCTGTGGCGTTTGTCTGCCAGGCTGCTGCATGTTTGCTGCATGTTTTCAGCTCTCAGACTTTGGCAGAGGCAGCACTCAGTGCGTGAAGAATTGGGGGAAATGCAGCCCCCTCACCTTGCCTTTCTTTAGGTTGCTTCTTAGTACTCTCAACATGTAGTCCGGAGCTCGTGGGAGACACAGCTATTGACACCACAGTGGGAACAAAAAGCGCATACACCTCATTTGTGATGTTTGAAACTACACAGTGGTATGTTTAGATAGGAAAGAGACTCAATCAGAATGGCAGGAAGTTTTTAAAAAAACATTTAAAAAATATTTGGTAGCGCCAAATATAGCCATGCTCCAAAATTAATTCCCTACAAATCGCTGTCCCGTGAATTAAAAACCCTTCACTCAGAGCAAATTATTTTCACAACTTTGCCCAGGACTCACAGGTTCAAATTAACTAAAGATCAGAGGAATCTGTGGGCTTTGGTGAGCGAGTGAACATTTCTTAATGGCAGTAGGCAAGAAAGAAAGAACAGATATTCTAAAATTATTATAATAGCTTAGATTTCTGGAGCACAAAAATGTATAAGAAATAGAGTAAATTCATTGCTGAGTATGTACCGATACATACACTTACAGAAAAAATGTTTTTCTAATTTTTGTTTTTTGCAAATTCAACTGAGCAATACTGCTAGTTTAAAATTCGCAGAGTGCTTTACATGTATGGAAGGTGACAGGATTTAACTAGCATGCCTCAAGCAGAGGATAAGTGCGGAGGGGAAAGAGCAAGTGCTTTATAGGGGGAGAGAGAGAGTGGAAGAGAGAGACAGAAGACAAGTGGGTGGGAGGTTTGGAGAGAGAGGGAGAGAGAGGGAGCGAGAGAGACAGAGGGAGAGCGGGTGGGTGCTGTGAAATCCGTTAACAGGGGAGCTCTGTCCATTTGTTAGACGTCTTGGCTGCCTGCCCAACTTGGCTCATTGTAATCGAGGCATGATCGTCGACTCCAGGCAGCCCTCTCTGCTGCCTCGGCTGTCTTGCGCCTGGACCCTGCCCACCTCCCAGCGCTGACATGGAAAGACCAGTGAGTGCCTACTCTCTCCTTTCCCTCTCTCCCTCTCTTTAGTATTAGGTTCTCCCTGTTTCCTCTTCTGCACTGTCGCAGTTTCAGCTGTGTCTCTGGCTCTTTCTCTCCCCTGCTGTCGCTCCCGTAGGTGGCAGGAACGCTGGGTAGGAGGGAAGCCTTGGCAGCCTTCTCCCTGCAGGCCTCTTCCTCCCCCTTTTGCCCGCCTGTCCGGGCATGGATGCCATCCGCTGGCAGTCTCTGTGTGGTGTTTGATTGTCTGAGCGTGTTAGCTGTGCTGCTGCACTATCACAGAGCAGGTCTCCAGAAGCCAGAGGTTTGCCGTTTCCACAAAGAGTCTGCCTACTTTGGTTTGTGGAAGCCAGCGTTCACTTCAGTTTCCGCCATTGGCCTCACTGAGATTCGGACTCGACAGCGAGTCTCTCTCTTGCGCCTATTCTTGGTGGTATGTCCTCATGGTCTGTTGTGTTTGGATACCCTGACAACTAGAAGCTGTGAGGTAACCACTTTCCAGCCTGCTGCTTCTCTGAGTGAGTCCAAACTTTTCTCGGTCTTTGCAGGTTCAAGATGCAGCTGATTTCAGGATATGTGGTTGTCATTATTTGGTAAAAGCCTGTTCTGACCGATTTGAGATCTGAGCTTGCTGATGGTAATATCTAGAGTGTGGGCTCAAGCTGTCCAACACCATCTCAGTGGCAGCCATTCTTTGCTATGATGGAAAAAGCAGGAAAGGATTTCTTGCAGTCCCAATATGATGGTCTTTGTGCGCTCACAGTGAGTCATCATTTTGTGCTAAAAACCTTGACTTGTGTGTCGTCACTGGAGCAACAGTGGAGGATGACTGACTCACTTTGGCACATCTACTTCCTGTCTGTGTCAGAATGGTCTGACCTCTCAGAATAATGTATAGAATGGGAATGGGATATTTTAAAATGAATTATGTTTTCTCACAGTTCCAAACAAGCAGAAGTGGCAAATTTTCTATTTGCCGGCGTTACTGTCACTTCTCCAGAGCTGTGAATAACAACAGATGACGCCGGCACTGATTCAGAGAGGGAGATACATAGTTGATTGAGTTGACAGTGAGTGTCATTCATTGAGTGTTATTCATGCACTTCTGCTTGTGTTTGTATGAATTCTTTTTAAGGATAAGAAGAAAAATGGTGCTTGCTTGCAAGCTTTGGTACATTTGTGTATGACATCACTTTCCGTCGTGAATCCCAGACAAAGTTCACTTCTAAACCCTGTGTTTTGGTATCTCCAAGCTTACTTTGTGTTACTCTTATATATGTCGACATTTTACACAAGAGAAGAACTACTTATAGACCCATCCTGTGTCGATATTTCTTGTTAACAGGGGTATTAATTTAAAGTAATAGACTGGAATTTTGCAAAATATTGTTAATTGTGTTGTTCTTCACATCTAATGACCTGGGGTCAGCCATCCTAAGCAACAGACAAGAGAGGTGAAGAAGAGAGTGCAGGCAGGGTGGAGTGGGTGGAGGCGAATGTCAGGGGTGCTTTGTGACAAAAGGATAGCAGCGAGAGTGAAAGGGAACGTTTATAAGACAGTAGTGAGACTTGCTGTGATGCAAGGTTTGGAAGCAGTGCCACTGACAAAAAGACAGGAAGCAGAACTGGAGGTGGCTGAACTGAAGATGCTTAGATTTGGTTTCACTGGGAGTGACCAGGATAGACATCAAAGTGGATAGCTCAGGCTGAATGGTTTGGAGACAAAGTCAGAGAGGCAAGGTTGCGATGGTTTGGACATGTATGGATATATTGGTACATGGAGGCTGTTAAAGATGGAGCTGCCAGGCAGGAGTAAAAGAGGAAGACCACAGAGAAGGTTCATGGATGTAGTGAAGGAGGACATGCAGAGAGTTGGTGTGGCAGAAGAGGATGCAAGGTTTAGGGTGAGATGGAGGGAGATGATCCTCTGTGACCCCTAACAGAAGCAGCTAAAAGAAGAAGAAGAAGAAGAAGAAGTTTTTCACCGATTATTAAACTTGTTTGCCATAAAAACTGAAATCAATGGAAGGCAGTCACTGGCTCTGTGCAGAGTTTACAAAATCCAGCTACCAGCACTTTTAGAGGTCACTTTTGTGTTCCATATATACAAAAAACTAGCTATTCTTCTAAAACACAGTACAGGGCAGCAATATTGTTAAATCTTATTCGCATCGGCCTCACTCTAAAATACGGAGAGCTTTATTTTCTATTTTACTCTAAATTATGTTATAATTTATAAAATCAACACCATGATGTGCTACATAAGAGCTTAAACTAGAAATGTACACAATAAACTTATATTTTTGACCTGTGCTGAGTGTGGGAAGGATTTTCTCATAGACTTCTGTATAATCTGGCCTGTTTTTGCAACCTGTGGAGTCGCCTCCTGCAGGTCATTATAAAGGGTGCAGGTTTAAATCACTTGCAAAGAAGGTAACATACTCTCTCCACCCACGCGCTGCACGGGAGCGCTCCTCTTTCTCCAGTCTTCTGAGCCACACTTTCCCCAATCTGGACCAGACTTGGGTGTTAACATGAAGCTAAGCTACCGCAGGCCAAAGGAATTTAGGTCTTTTACTTGCGCTTGCACTTGATGCTTCATTATTACTAATCTTTGAACATCTGTGCGCATTTGAGACGTCTTAAAATGAATGCTTATCCTGGTATTTACAGTTGCATTTGGTGTATGCTAAAGTGAGGCCCTCTAAAACGAAGGACGTTCCATGACAGCACGTGGAGATTTGGGGCCTCTTGTCATGGGAGGGGGTGTGCCCTGCTGACTGCATTGAGATGTTTAGAATGGTTCTGCTGGTATAACTGAGCTTCGTAATGAATACTCCAACTGTGGTGGGTGTGAGGGTATGTTAGTGTTATGTATCATTGCAGCATGCACAGTGGTGTTACACGGGTGCTTTTTAAAATTGATCGTCAGTTTATAACTGATGATTACTTTAGCCATCTGTCTCAGTTTCTCTTCTATTTATAAGCATTCTTGCTCATTCTTGAATAGCATAGTTGAAGTGCTTCTTGTTTGGCTGCTTCTGTTTAGACACTTATTATCAGAGACTTTTTTCCTTGTTTGTTAAACAGATAAAAAGGTTTGGTAAAAAAATAATAAAACAAAAAAAAAAACCAACTGAAATGCTTAATGAGGCTGTATTTTTCAAAAAGCACTAATATAGTTGATAAAATATGTTGTATATGTAGAGCAGCCCAGTCATGTTGGAAACCCCTAAAGTAAGGTACGATAATTGGGCAAAAGTATTAGGCCACCCGCACATTACACCTACAAGAGATTTTCTTACATCCCATTCTAAATCCATAGTCATTAATATGGAGTTAGTCCCCCTTTTGCAGCTATAGCAGTTTCCACTCTTCTGGTAAGGCTTGCTACAAGATTTTGGAGTGTGTCTTTGGGAATTTTTGCCCATTCATCCAGAAAAGCATTTGTGAGGTCAGACACTTAAGTTGGACGAGATGGCCTGGCTCGCAATATCCATTCTAGCTCATTCCAAAGGATTTTGATTGGGTTGAGGTAAAGCCTCAAGTTCTTCCACACTGAACTCCTCCAACCATGCGTTTATGGAGCTTGTTCTGTGCATTGGTTGGAGCACAGTCATACCAGAACAGAAAAGGGCCTTCCCCAAAACTGTTCTTAAAAGTTGGAAGTGTAGCATTGTCGAAAATATGTTGTAAGTTGAAGCATTAAAATTTTCTTTAACTAAAGAACCCAGAATAACCCCAGAAAACAACCCTATAGCATTATCCCTTCTCCACCAAATGTTACAGTTGGCGCAGTGCAGTCAGACAGGGAACGTTCTCCTGGCGTTTGCCGAAACCAAGACACATCCACCAGACTGCCAGGTAGTTCGTCACTCCAAAGAACATGCTTTCACTGCTCCAGAGCAGCTCCTTCTGACACTTGGCATTTTGCATTCAGCTGTTCAGTCATGGAAACCCATGCCATGACTTTTACGCACTATGCACCTCAGCACTTGGCATCCTTACTCTGTAACTTTACATGGTCTGCCACTAAGGAACCACAGCACAAGGCTGTGGTTCCTAAATGCTTCCAAATTACAATAATACCACTTAGAGTTGATTGTTGAATATCAAGAAGGGGAGAAATTTCATGAACTAACTTTTGGCAACAGTGGCCTCCTATTACAGTACCATGCTCAAATTCAGTGAACAACCCATTATTTCACAAATCTTTGTAAAGGCAGAATGCGTGACTAGGTACTTGATTTTATACACCAGTTGCAATGGGACTGAATGAAATACCTGATTAAGAAGTGTGGCCTGATACTTTTGTTCATATATTCATTCATCTTCTTCCACTTATCCAATTCAGGGTCGCTGGAGCCTATCCAAGCTGTCATAGGGCAAAAGGCAGGGTACGCCCTGAACAGGTTGCCAGTCTGTCACAGAGCCAACACAGAGATACAAACAACCATTCACACGGGGAGAACATACAAACTCCACAGAAGGGCCTAAGCTAGCCTGACTGTTGAATTTGAACCCAGACCCTCTTGCTGTGAGACAACAGTGCTAACCACCGCGCCACCGTGTTGGGTTGTTCATATAATATATGCCTGACCTGACGAAACATTATTATTGTTATGAATGCCATGATATGTCTCCTTCTAGACCTCCAGTGACATGATGCACAAGAGGGATCATGAGAAGGACCTGGAGCTGGACAAGAAGATTGAGGCTCTCCGCAGGAAGAATGAAGCGCTCATGAAGAGGTACAAGGTGAGGAGAAGTCTTTGTATGCAGAGAAGCTGCTGTGATTTTGAGAACTTGTCTTAAGATTAGAGCTCACAACTCTGTCAGGCTTCCTGATAAGTTTGTTGTTTACAGGAGGTGGAGGAGGACAGGAAAAGGGCAGAAGAGGAAGGAATGGCGCTGCAGAGCCGAAAGGGCAAAGCTGATGATCTTACCATCACAATCAGCAAGTCCACCAGTGTGAGTGTCAACCAATACAATGGCATAATGTTTTAATAATAGCTATATTTATGAATGCCCCACAGTGCTGTCTTTGCAGTTGACTGAATCCATCTGTTTTAAGAAGCAGTGCCTTATATAAATATTTCATAATGTGGCTTTCTCTTTGTTTGGAAGCAGGACAGTCGTGTGGTGGTGACAAAGTCATTCAGTGGTGGTTCACCAGCTGGGAAGGGACAGCAGGAGGCTGGACCTGATAGAGGGGGAGAAGGTCCTCCCCAGGCTGCTGGCCGAGGACAGAGGAAGCAGCTAACAGTCACAATGGCTGGCAAAAAGGTAATTTCACTGACTAGGAGCAATATAAGAGGAACAAAAACCTCTGCAGTTTTACTGTAGGAAAGAAGCATAACACAGAAGTAATTCTACATAAAAATCGATAAGTAACTTAACCAGTTGCTTTCAGGTAGAAAACAGGTATAATAACTCAAGAATGATGGCTATTTCTGGCTGATGCATGTGCAACTACCTCAAAGACTGAAAGCAATCAAATGCTGTTTGAATAAGTCAGACACCACACATGAAATTTGTTTGAAACTAAATTGTACAAACCTTTAACAAGACCCTTATGTAAACAACATAAAGTGTCACAAGAAAATGCCACCAGATCAGCTTCAATGATTTACGCAGTTAATCTAAAAGACTCCAGGTCTCTACACAGGAGATGAACAGTATTCTTACAAATAAAGAGTCCCTCATTTGGTGCTATTACGCATCAGTCCAGGTAACTCTGTGTTTGATAAGCATGGGAGCTGCATGGCCTTGGGGTCCCATAAGCATGGGACCCCAAGGCCATAGCATATAACTCAATCACTGCATTGATTTAGACATCTGATTCTAATTGCACATCTCACCGTAATTACAACTCAGCAGGTGCTTTTGCTTCATTGTTGTGAAAGGTTATTTAACATGCAGGGATTTATTTATAACTCAGCGCAGTTTCCAGCTCTTTAAATGTTCTAGCAGTGGGTAGCATAATAAATTAAAAGTAACTGAAAGTAATCATCCATTTTGTTAAATGCTTATCCACTTCAGAGTTGGCATATCAGAATCAGAATACTTTATTAATCCCATTTGGGAAATTGTATTATATTATGACATTAAATAGTATTGTATTTTATTTTCTGGCTAAGCAAACTCAGCATTCTTTGCCTTATTCTTTTGCTGCTCCCATTAGGGGTGGCCACAGCAAATCATCTGCCTCCATCTCTTCTGTCAAACCAGCCCTCTGCATGTCCTCCTTCACTACATCCATGAACTTTCTTTGTGGTTTTGATCTTTTTCCTTCTGCCTGGCAGCTCCATCTTCAACATCTTTTGTTGATATATCAACTATCCCTCCTCTGTACATCTCCAAACCATCTCAAACTTGCCTCTCTGGCTTTATGACACCTGGACTATTTTCACTTGCCTTATCTTTATGTACTGTCTAAATTTGGAGTATTTAACCTACACTGAACTTTGACACAAATGTGATATATTATATCTTTATTTCTGTGCGACTGTAACTACTACGCAATTTTGCCAGTGCCACCATTTCCAAACTATAAATTATAGCAGGCCTCACTATGGTCTTTTAAACCTTTCTTGTCACTCCCACACCTTACTCCTTCTATCACAAATCACCACTTACACTCATCTCCACCCTGCCTGCACTCATCTTCATCTCTCTTGTGCAATGGTTGACCCCAGGTAATTACTCACCTTCACTACCTCTACTCCTTGCATCTTCATCATTCCATCTTCCTCTCCTTAATTCACACACATGTATTCTGTCCTCTTTAACTGCTGTTCTGTCCAGTGCATATCTCCACCAGTCCATGCTCTCTTTTCCTTTCCTTCATAGTAACTAAAATCTTTTTTCAACATGCTGACCTACTCACAATGAGACCAGCATGCAGCTGTGTAGTTCACGCAGTATTTACCAGGTTCAGTGTCTTAGGTCTATTAGCTAAATACAGCTGAGGCTCATAGTTTTCTATGTGACAAATGAAAATTTTGAATTGATGATGGTGCTAAAGGAGACGCTAAGGACATTCCATCCACTAAGTGATCTTTTGTCATCATTCGTGTTTTTGTACATTTAATGTATTTTTTTTGTACTACGATGTCCATACGTTGGTTTTACAAATTAGTAATGTACCCTTAAGTTAATGTTTCACAATTTAGACATGATAAGTACTCTTATACTCATATAGTACTCTTATTTTGCAATGCACGTTATGACTCTTAACAATGCTCTAAAAATATGAGTAACTGACTCTGCAGGGTAAGAGAGTGGTGAGTGAGAGGCCCGAGAAGAGGCTGGGCCCTGTGGACGTCAAGAGCCCCGCTGATGACGGACTCGCGAGACGTGTGGAATCAGCAGGGAGGGGGAAGCAGCCATCTCACATGACCAAAAGAGACGCAGCACCACAGGTCTGAATCAGACACATGGGACACTCCAGTCTGCTTCCACTCTCACGCTCTGCCTTTGTTTATTCTCACATGCTGCACTGGCATGTTTTACATAGATGTTAGACAAGCTGTCTGGCCCATCCCTCTGTCACTATGATGGGGCACAATGGTTTGCTGACAGGAGGTGGACAGGGGCTGTGACTGACTGGTGTGAGACCTGGAAAAGAGGGGGTGGCCAATAGAGTTGTCGGTTTAATAGATACTCTGCAGAACCAGGTTTCCACACATGCACTGCATCCCTGATCTTTTCTAGATAGAGTTGAATGTGAGAATGCAAAAGTCCATTGCAGTTGGACCAGTGTTTGACCTGCCAGCTAATAGTCTGGTGTATTTACTGCAAGCAAGCATGTCCTCCTGTAGGCTCTATCCAGGCAGCTCCCTTGCCTGAACTATATGGAGTATTCCTTGTGGCATGAATGTGTCTGAGGCTGGCTATCTCCTGTTGTGTGCTGCATGTGAGAAAGGGAAAGTGTGGCAAATACCCTGACCTGACACTCCTGAAGCTGTCCGAAGTTCATGTGTGAAAATGACTTTATTCTGATCTCATTTAGAGGTGGTAATTCGTTTTCTTTTTTTTGTTGTATTTTTAGCACAAGAATAATTATGTAACAAGAAAACTTGAGCACCACCAGGGAGAAGATGGCTTTGATGTGTGGAAGAGGATATAAAGTAGAGTCTCTCCAGGGTTG
The DNA here is from genome assembly GCA_015106775.1 of Etroplus canarensis. Taxonomy (NCBI): domain Eukaryota; kingdom Metazoa; phylum Chordata; class Actinopteri; order Cichliformes; family Cichlidae; genus Etroplus; species Etroplus canarensis. The sequence continues at coordinate 30,842 of VUQH01006315.1, read as the reverse complement.
TAATAGCTAAAACAGGCTCTTTCAATATTTACATTAATAAGAAGACAATAGATATCTCACTTAACCTTACTGGCTTACAATATACTGTGGCTTGCCTGAGATGCCATATTTAACACAGACAGACAGAGATGCATGTGCACATGCAGTACCCCCAGGTGGGCTGTGAAATGCCACTCTGCCACTGACCTTACCCCCCCTGGGTATGCAGAAAGTCTGGAACAGCTGCTCTGCCTCAATATGAGGCCTGACACACACACACACACACACACACACACACACACACACACACACACACACACACACACACGCATGAACGGACTTAAATAAATAAGCTGATATACAGGCAGCTGATCCTCACCACTGTAAACACAGACACAGTTTGATCACAAGAGGGGTCTCTGGACACAAAAGCAGAGGCAGCAGAAGTGCAACTCCAGTCTAAAATGTGTATTTCTGCCACTGGATGGGCTGATACACAGAGTGCTGCTCATTGGGCCTTTTGAGTTAATGAAGGCCTGAACGCATCGTTCTTTCGTCATTATTTTTGGCCCAGTAGGTCTGTCCCCTTTTATTTATCATGTGGATTGAATCAGCAGGCAAACAGTAACCAGCGCGCCAGTGCACCAGTCATCTGTGAATCCAGGAGACCTTTCCACATGATTGCTGTTTACATAACCGGTATCATTTCACTAGGTTTATGAGAGCAGCAGGGAGAATGCTGAATAAGGGTGATATGGGAGGAGAACATGTCATTGATCTGCCTGGCAAGTGTTCAGAAAATGTTTGTGTAGGTTCATATTAAGGTGCACATTGCTGCTGCACTCCCCTGCCTCTGAAATCATTTTGTGTGTGTGTGTGTGTGCGTGTGTGTTTGCGAGTGAAAGAGACACCCTGGAAATAAATGATGACTCTGTCAGAGGGATGTGGTTATCCAGCAGTGTCTCAGGCAGCCTAGAAGTACCGCATGAGAGAGAAGGACAAGAGTAAGGAAATGCAGAGGAACAAAGAGAGGAGACAAAGGGGAGTGTGAGTGAGAGGCTCTTGGCAACCCACCATCTGTTTCTCCCCCCATTTCTCTTTCCTGAAACTTTAAGTGGTCCACACTCTTCTGGCACGATTGTTTCCCTATTCCCACCATCCTGAAAGGACCGATTTGATCTAATTAACATTCAACTGCCTTCTCACTCTGAAAAGGCTCATTATGCTGCCAAAGAGATGGACCTGGCAAGGTGCCAAGAAAGAGGGAGCGGAAGAGGGAGCAGTGTGATGAGAAGAAAGGAAAGAGGTAGTCAGAGGTCTTTGTGTATGTGCAACACTCCTCTTGGATGTGGGAGTGCAAGTGATTATGTGGGTGTCTGTGCCTGTAGGTGTGCTATCAGCCCACTCCGCCTAGTGCTTATTGTCTTTCCCCCCTCAGCTGTTCAAGTGTTACCATTAATGGCAACATGACTCATCTTCTGTGTTCACCAGAGTGCATCACTGAAATCAGAAATACTCCAGAATAGAAACACAATTCTATACTTGTAATAAGCTGAGATTAATTTACAAATCTTCACGTGGTTCCCAAGTGCTAACTGATGCCTCCTCTTATGGCCCCTGTGTAGAGTGGACCAAAATTACTGTATAATTTTAGCTGCTATGCCAAGTCATGCTCTTCCATTTTGAACCACTTGGAGGCAGTATAGGCCTTTTAATCTTTCCTAATGGATGAGTCATTGTCCTGACTTGATTTTCTTTTACTGATTATGACAGTTGTAATGTGACTCTTTACAACCATATTTAATTGGTTGGCAACAAGTTGCTGTGTCACTCTTGTAATTGACATCTTTTAATTTCTGCCCTCTGACAGGATGAGGTTAAACAAGGGCAGAAGCACACTGAGGAGCATCAACAGGGGTCAGAGCAATGCCAGGTAAAATAATATTTCATACACTGATATAAACATTTATATAAGGATACTGGTATTTTATTTCACCCTCCTGTGAAGTGATAAAACTCAAAGGACTGTAGTTTCAGCTCATAATGACCACATAATTCACTGATAATAAATCACGATGAAAAACAAGGTCAGCACACAAATCACCAAGAATAAATAATGCAAATATCACAATCCTCATCACAAACGTACACAGACAAGCACGAGACGTTGCCATGCACACTCCACTTTTCTAGTGCTTCTCCCCATCTGCCTCCCACTGGCTTGCATGTCAACCTTGGTGGAGTAGCTCAGAGTTGTCTCACAGATCGGGCGTGTGATAAACAGGCTGACTGGGGAGGCAGGCAGGATGGGCTTCAAAGGCAAAGCGAATTCTCCACATGACAAGTGATGCTGTTCATGCTTCTCTGGCTCCTGCTCTGCAGTCCTGGTCTAGACAGTCTTCAAGGAAATACCACGTAGAGGGTTTTTTTTTGTGGTGTTGCACAACAAATTAACTGTTTACTGAAGCAAATGTAATATATGGGTGTAAACCAGTGCAGGTTTTGGAGTTTCAACCATCCAGAATAATAATATAATGATTCACCTGGTAACATCCAACCTGCCTTCTTTGGCTTCTGGCAATGTTCCTTTGAGGTCCCACAGAGGCAAAAAATTGAAAATTTCTAATTAGCAGCTGGGGTGGCAGCAGGAGATGGCCTGTAAAAACATGTGAGAAGTGTCCTCCCATGTGCCCCCTGAGGTCCTCTGAGGGCCAGCGGAGAGGGAGGAGAGAGAAGGTGGAAAACAGGGGGATGAGCACAGATGCCATGTTCTCCAGTAACTATAGGCAGGAGGGCAACATGTTTACTTTGTTTTGATTGGTCCACACCTGAGGGAAAAACATGACCCATCATAGCTTCTTACCATGCTGTTTCTTTTTGACTCACTTTTTTCCTGCTGCTTGAGATGTGATATTCTGCACAGCATGTTAAAAAAAATAAATCATTTCTGCTACTAAGAAATCCACAAATTTGGTTTTTCTCTGTATAGCAACATGTTCTCTTAGAGATTGATTTATTTACGTGATTTGCGTCACTGTTGTCTGTACTCCTGATTTGTTTGAAGGCTTTGTAACATGAGTAGCCTCTGTTCTTTTTGATGTGTTAACAAGCCTGTATCAGATCTCCTTTTACTGTTAGCGAGCAATCTTTTCTGCTCTCATCACAGTAATCAATAAACAGGTTAAGAGGGGAATAGAGGAAGAGGCCCTAATTACATTTGCTGTACACTGCACTTTTCCTGGAACACTGACCAGTGTTTACCCAGAGAGGTAGCGGTTAGCCTTTATAGTAATGCAGAAATCATCAACATAGGAGAGATACATTTGCTTGTTCCCCCATTAAGTTCCACTGACCTATATGGTGGCTTGTTGCTTCATATCCCATAAGAACCCAGACCTATTCTCCCTTAGGGACTTCATGGGTTAAGGTCAAGCGTTAAGCTTTATAAGGAAGATTGTAGAACATTTAAAATGTTTTTTACATGCATGTCACCATGGGTTCTTATGGGATATATGAAAAGAAGGATCCTTAAAATGAGCTTGTCCTCTCTGCTGAAGTAGAGTGATGCTTCACAGGCACTGTAATATTTTTACACACTGAAATTCTGTGTTTTGTATGCACATAGGAGCTTGAAAACCTGCAAGCCAGCACAGACCTCAACATCCCCACATCGAGAGAAGAGCAGGAGGAGTATCTGCGGTGGAAGAGGGAGCGCGAGCAGATTGACAGGGAGCGGGTGGCACGCCATAAAAATGCGAAGGGCCAGTGGAGACGTGCATGGGACATGGACAAAACTGAGAACATGTAAGACTTTTTTTTAGAATTACAGTTTTACATTGATATTCCAATTTTCTGTAGTTGTTAAAGCTGAAATCGGCAACAAGTTCATAGTGCCACAGACCAAAAAAAAAAGAACATAATAAGTTTTTAGCACATTGTACAGAAAAGCTGGGATATTCTCCAAAATGCAATCAAACCAAAAATCTGTGGTATGTTAATTCATGTTATTTAACTGATAAAACTACAAAGCAAAGATTTTCAGTAGTTTTACTGATCATCTTAATTGTATTTTGTAAATATACAAAATTGTGCTTTTGTCAGTTAAATCAAACTTCATATAAATTAACGTATCACAGTTTTTTGTTTTTATTACATTTTGGAAAAAGCCCAATCTTTTGGACATGAGGTTTGCAACTACACTAATAATTTTTTTTCACCAGCCTTTAAGGGGAGATTTTGGCCAATCAGGGATCTTATTTTCAGACCTGATCAGGTAAATAGTATATATGAGTATAAAGGAAATTCCATGTTGGAGTTGGAGTTTGACAAGTAGACTTTCACCTTGGGGAGTAGGGTTTGAAGTCAAATGCCAGTGCTAACATAATTTTTGCCGTGTGAAGCCCATGCTCATTTAGTGATTTTAATATTAACACTTTTTTTGTACTTATTAGTTTTGCAAATTTCTCCTTTTTACATTTTAGTTTTAAGGCTTGTTGCACTTAGAGTGCAGATGATAAGAGGAGAAAGTAACCTCAGAGAACATCATTCTTCGTTGAAGTTAAATTATTCAGTGGAACAATCCATTAGATGAGCTTTATGGACTGCGTGGGCTGCCACATGATTGCAAGTCTAATTCCCATCAAGTCACAGGATGTTGCACAGTGACAGCATCACCAAACAATTACTTATATTATTTACTGGTACATTCATGTAGCTTTTCTCATGTAAAGGAGTCTGAGTCACATGTCGAACAGCGTTACAAACGGCTGTCCCGTTACTGGGCAAAATTGCACAATAGCACCCCAACCTGACTGTGGGAAAAATGTCCAACCTATTTATTTTAGACTGTTAGATTTCAAACAAATCAAACTGTAGCGGTACAAAGAGTGACCAAGTTGCAGAGTAAATTAATGTGCTGTTTAAGGAAACATCCAAATGTAAAGAGACAAGGGAGGACTGGCTATTTTTAGCTTGGGGTAAGGGGTGGAAATGCCTTGCCTTATTTGGTGAAGCATTAACAAGGCCTTTGAGAAGGAGCAGAAGAGGAAATGTGTTTTTGATTTGAGAATTTACATGGTTTCAGAGGATGTAAAATGTAGGGGTGGGACTTGTGGAACAGAACCTCTGCAAAATATTAAACTCTAGGTCCAAAATTATTGTTTGCTGATATAACGATATGCCCATTTATGTAGTGCAGATGTGCTGTTATGTTGCTTGAGCAGAAAGAAGTGACTGAGCTTGAAACAGGATCAAGAAGCTGTTTGCATTAGGGTTTGTTCTTGTCTAAACTACGTCTCCGCTTTTAGGTTTTCAGACAAATCCCTCCCTGACAGAGATTGGGGGCCTTCCAGCAGAGGTGAGACAAAGACACAGACCAAACTGAAAACCACCAAGACTCTTCATAATAAAACATGCTGAATGATGGATTTCATTTTTCCAGGGGGAAGAAACACTAGAAGAGGAGCCAGGACAGGTGGTGATTCAAAAGGTATCTTACACATTATTTACTGAATAATTAATTCCCATAAACTATTCCTATAGTATTTAGACTTTTAACTTTAAGTATTTTTCTTACCCAGGCCACGATAAGCGAGGCAAAGACAAGGGAGCCAAAAACGTGCAAGTGATGAGCAGTAAAGCAAAAGGAAAAGATCGCCTGACTGGACGGGCAAGAAGGTCAGTAAGAGCTGACCAAAAAGGGCTGATTGCAAAGTTAATCCAACATTTTTCAACGTAACTTCAATTAGCTGTTAAGAAAAACATCAGTATGACTAATGGAATACGTAAAACAGATGTGGAAAGGCATGTTGTTTTTCTGCACTGTGCCCTAATGTACAAATTTCCCTGGAAGTCATGAGACTTGATTTAGAAGTGGTGGCAGCTGACTAAATAACCCAGAAGGCTCAGTTATATCTCATTCAGTTTTCTATTCTAGTTTCTCCTCTGTTGTGAAATACTGTACTCTATGGTGAGGAGGCTTTCTGGGTACACTGTTACACAATCATAAGCTCACAAATCCACAATTGCAGAGTTGAAATTGAGGTGCTATGTGCACTTTGAGTGGGAAAGTATAGTGTGCCCGATGATTTTATGTCACTGTGTGGCTGTATCAAAACAGTGAACGATCAGGGGACTCTGTAAAACAGCACTCAGGTGTGGGATTCCTGTTATCAGGCAGTACCGCCGTCACAGTTTGCAACAGATTCAAGAGTGGTTAGAGGGAGCCTACGGGTCACTAAAGCCATTTCCACACATGCATTGTAGCCTTGAACTTTTCTAGACATTACCCAACGGAGGCGCATGCAACAACGTAAACTGGTCTATAAACAGTCTTCAAGCTGCCAGCTCCCTACTCTAAAGTTCGTGTGATTTCCTATCTCTGATGTGAAAATAGGGCAGGTAATAGTCTGGTGAATTTTCAGTTGTTCTATGCTTGTTCTCCTGCACGTTGTACCCTGATAGCACCCTCACCTAAACCGCTAAGTATTTTCAGACTCTGTTGTGTGCTACATGTGAGAAAGAGCAACTGAGGACACTATCCCGACTTGATTCTCCCAACACTGTCTGGAGGTGCCGTGTGAAAACGGCTTAAGATTTCAACACCAGAGACTTGTGGTGTTTGTCTTAAAAGGTTGAGCCTCTACCTCTTATTCCACATGTCCTAGCGCAATTACTCCATATTGGTGCCAGTGGTCATCACCTTTTATGGTGATTATTGGTTTGTGAGTACGTGTGTGATTGAGAAGCAGATTGTTAAACAGTTTGGATAAAAGCGTTGTATAAATGCCATTGCAAGCCTCACCGTGCAAGACCTAAATGATCTATTACTGTTTATTGTCACCTCTCTCATCCTTCATCATTCTTTTTCTTGCAGTACTTAACAACATCGATTAGCCAATCAGCTACCCAGTATTGTGTAAGCCTCCCTCTTGCCACCAAATAGCTCTGATCCATCAGATCATAGACCTGGAATCTCCTATAATGTCTGACAGCGGGAAGCAGATCCACCGAGTCCTGCAGCTTGCAGGGTGGGGCCTCCGTGAACAATATTTATTCCAGCACAACTTATTGATGCTCAAGCAGATATTGGATTAGAAACCAAAAGCCATGTGCTCTTTGTATCGTTCTTAAAGCTATTCCCGATTAGTTTTTGTAGTGTGGCGGGAGGTGGAATGCTGTGCTGCTTTCATAGAAGGCTGTTGCCTGTGGGGGTGTACTTCATCTGCAGTAATGTTTAGGTGGGTGGTACGTGTCCAAGTACCACACGAATGCCAGGACATAACCTTTGCCAGCTTAACATTGCATTGTGACCAAATGATCCATTTTATTCACTTTTAATGTTGCAGCTGATTGGTGTATATAATGCTACAGCACATTGTGACTGGTAACAGAAAGAGATTTGCAACCTACTGCTATTATAATGTTTCTGAATACCTTTTTTTCAGATGGCAGGCAAATGATGGAGAAGAAACCCTACAGGTGAGGGGTCAAACCTGTCTTTTTCTTCTTCTTTGGGCTGCTCCCGCTGGGGGTCGCCACAGTGGTTCAAACATGCATGTGCATTAACATAAAGGGAATTATAAAAGACAGTGAGTTAGCAGAAACGCTGTTGTTTATTGCTCTGATTTTATCTCTTAGACTTCTGACACAACACTGGAGGAATTCCTTGAGGAACTTGACGCCCTCACTGATGCTGATGTAGATGATCTGAAAGATCAGAACACAAAAACAAAGCTGTCCCCGAGCCCAGATTCAAAGAGTACTTTTGAGGAAGTGAGTGAATCTGCAGCCATGGTGTCACCTTCTATCCTAAGGGAGGACACCCTGATTCAGGGGAAGGCAGAGGCCTCATCCCCTCGGGGTTTGGAGAAGAAAGTACGCTTCTCAGAGGAACTCATCCAGGGGGCCCATGCAAGGCAAACCATAGGCTCTCAAGACTCAGAATCCAGAGGTCCCAGCTCTTTGAAACCTTCCTCACCTAAAAAGAACAAGAAGGAAGCACAGGGGCCACAACAGCCTGTTGACAGTGCCAAGCAGGATGATGTTAGTCTTCAGGATAAAGGAGGTGGTTCAGCTCCCCCTTCTCTTGCACAGCAGCTTGTGGCTGAAACTGAATGCACTAAAAAAGACAGCAACCCCCCAGCAGCTCCCAGCTCCCCTGCTGCTGAAAATGCCTGTGTCCCTCTTCATGAAGTCCAGCCTGTAGAGCTTTCCAAGTGCAGCATCAGCAACACAAACACAGGTATACAATAGCTTCAGCGAGCCTGACTTTTCTGACAGTATGTTTGGATGGTATAACTAAGCTAATCATGTTTATGTTTTCATAGAAGAGCTGATAGACTCCGGTCTATCTGTTCTGAGCCTGGAGTCTGGAGAAACTCACCCAACACACTCCACCAGCAGTGACAAGGTCAGTGTGAGGTAGAGGAAAAGGGATGGGAGAATCAATAGATGCACAAATGGACTGATAGAGGGAAGTGTAAACGGATGGGGATGTAAATGGATGCAGAGACAAATGCAATATATCCTCACTGCAGCTGTGTATTATCCAATTTTAATTCAAGTATATTTAGCCCCTCTGAGGCTCTGATGGAGTGCAGGAGAAATAGTCTCATGAGAGAATACATTTCATCTTCCACTGGAACAAATAATATATGACCGCCTAGTGTAATCATTTGTATTAAAAAATGTTGTGTATAAGAAAAAATATTGCAAATTTAAAATGCAGAAGATCAGTTGCAGTTTTTAACAAGTGATTTTTATGTTCTTCTCTTTTTTGCAGGCAAGAGAGCATGGGAAGATTGTGTGATTGACATTTTTGGGATGTAAACACTGAAACCAAAACACAGCATTTGGATGCATTATTTTGCTTCAGGTAGCTCATTTGTGATACTCTGTTTATAGCTTACAGGCAAAACCGTGGTTTAATTTTGCTGTGGAAGCTGAAGTTTTGTCTAAAATTTGACATATGAATGGTGAGAAGTGTTTCCCCGCTCAATTATTTTTTACATCCAAGCACTTTATTACTATAAAAGTCTGTGTACTGACATATTCTGTATGTGAGTATGCTGCTTGAGTGCAATATCATTGAATGTTTACATTTGTATGAAAATGTTAAGGTACATATCTGGAGGCTAGCTATTTGGTTTAACTTAGATAGCCCCTGACATTAAACGAAGCCACAGTCAAATTACTTAGTGCCTGATTCTGCCTTAGAGGTATCTTTTTTAATTTATTTAGTTTAATTAGCAGGGACAATGCACAATAAATATATTACACCAGATATAGCTAAAAGCAAATCTTCATCTGTATTCCCTTAATAACTTTTCAATAATTCAATAAAAAAAATGTTTTATATAACAATGCATAGTTGCAGACCTCCAGTAGAGTTTGTATTTCTACACTTAACAATAGTAGATGAGAAGATATTATTTATTAACTGCTTCTATCTTCAATAAATACCCTTTGACAATGAAATCAGTAAACTGTTAAAGCGCACATTTGAAACACATTGTCTCTGGCCAGTGACCAAGACAGTCCAAAGTTTGCAAAATATAACTACTGACATAAATGCTTCTGTCATTAAAAATATTTAAGGTGCACTCCACTGATTTTTCATATTGAGACAGCACCCTGAAAATGTTATACTGAGATAAAAGTTATCTGAGTTTGGAATCATATACAGTGAGTGATCGTAAAGTCTCACAGCTCTGCCCAGAAGAAAATCAAAAACAGATCTGATTTACATTTGTTTTTTTTTTTTCCTTCTCAAGGCTATCTTTTCATGCATGTCTGGACTGCTGTGGTTTTCTGCATACTTGTCACTAGAGAGGAAGATGCACTATATGGACAAAAGTGTTGGCCCACTTACACATTAAACCTATAGGTGCTTTTATAACATCCCATTCGAAATCCATAGGCTATAATATGAAGTTGGTCCCTCCTTTGCAGCTATAACAGCTTTCACTGTTCTGGGAAGGCTTTCTGCAAGATTTTGGAGTGGAGTCTGTGGGAATTTTTGTACATTCATCCAGAAAAACATCTGGTTCACGTTCTCTGTTCTAGTTCATCTCAAAGGTGTTGGATGGGATTGAGGTCAGAGCTATGTGTGGGCCAGTCAAATTCTTCCACTCCAGACTCATCCAACCATGCCTTTATTGACTTTGCTTTGTTCACTGCAGCACAGTTACACTGGAAAAAAAGGCCTTCCTCAAGTTCCCTTCACTAAGTATTATTCTTCCTCCACCAAAGTGTTACATTTGGAAAAATACAATCAGGGAGGTAACAGTCTCTCTGACACTTGATATTTTGCTTGGCGATGTAAAGCTTGCATGCAGCTGCTTGGCCATGAAAACCCATGCCGTGAAGTCCCCTGTGCACAATTCTTGTGCTCATGATAATGCCAGAGGAGGTTTGGAATTCTGCAGTCATTGAGTTAGCAAAGCACTGGTGACTTCTACGCATCATGTGCCTCAGCACTCAGCGGTCCTGCTCTGTAACTTTAAGCAGTCTGCTTCTTTGTGGTTGTGTTTCTGTGCTTCCTAAACACTTTTACTTTGCAATAATACTGCTTACAATTAATGGTCTAGCATCTCAGAGGGAAGAAATTTCACAAACTGACTTGTTCAGCGGTGGCATCCCATTATAGTACCATGCTCAAATTCAGTGAGCTCTATAGAATGACCCATTATTTCACAAATTTTTATACTGAACTTATACACATGTGGAAATGGGACTGAATGAAACTCTAGAATTTAGTCATTAAGAGGTTGGCCCGATACTTTTGTCCATCTTGCGTGCATTTCTGTGTCACAATTACTCAACTTTTGTGTCATGGATCATCACTGAGGATGAGAGTTGGGTTTCTATTACTCAGAGAACAAAAAATTTCAGCAGAAGAGTCCACAGTGAAATTCAAATTTAACAGATTATTCTGGTGGGCATCACCAACAACCCAAGTGCTCAGGTCAGGTCAGTTAGAAGTAGTGATCTAAATATAGCAGCCACTGTCAAACTGCAGTCCTGTGCAAGGAGACAACACTGAAGGGGAAATTTTCCAAGTTTAAATCAGGTAGCTTTGATTTTTATGGCCAGAGTTGCAGAACTGTCATTGTACTTCACATCTATTACAGACTGGGTTTATGGTTTTAAAGCAATAAATTATGTTATGATATAATTCACTGGAGTACCCCTTAAATGTTAAACTAAATAGTCAGCTGATTGCAAAAATAAAAAATTTGAGGCTGTTTAAATAATGATTTATAATACTGTAGAAGCTGAAATCTAACACACTTTTATTGTGTTCCCTAAAGCACAGTTCTACAGCTGAATCCCAATTATCCAGTCTTCCTCAGACTTATTACTTCTTACAGATGTATTGCACTCATTATGTTAAATTTTTAGGCACTGAATCTGGGCTTGTGATGTACTATGGTAACCCATTTTAAACAAGCAGTGATCTGATAGAGTCCTGATGCAGAAGAGTGGAACGTTCCCCAATCTTTTTCTCTATTGAGGCTCTGGGTCAAATGCAAAATTCTGGGATTCAGCTGTAATTCCCATGTTTTTTTAAAAAAATTATTTGTTCTGTATTATATTCATGAAAGATCACCTAATATTTTTATATGTTTCCCTAAATTAAGATCTTAGCCAGGTGTTGTGCCTTGCATATTGGCTTCTTCAGCTATTGAAGGTGTAACCTTAATTTATGGTTTGTATAACTGTTGAGATGTACTGCACTGGCAGTGCAGCGTCGTTTATTTATTTGCCTCTCCATTAGGACAACAGAATGTTACCAAGCAAATCTCAAACTGTGTTCCTCTGTGAGCTGTATAGTTTCTTTTTTTAATTTATTGCCAGCCTGTTATGCTATTTTGGGTAACAAGTGATAACTATATTAAGACGCCTTAAAGCAGCTCTGGCCTCAAAGAAGTTTTTGGCTTTCTTCAATGCCACAGTGTAGTAAACAGTTATGTAACTGCGAGTGGCGAACACAGCAGACATGCTCTGAGCTGCGGGGCCCTGTCAACTTCTACTGAGGTTACATAAAAAGAAAAAACAAGAAGCCAGTTCATCCATTAAGAAAGAAGGGGCCTTATTCTGTATTATATGTGGATAATGACTTATTGGTAAAGGAAACAACTGTGTGGAAAAACAGGTCTCTGATTACCTCTGAATTATTTAAAACTCCCTGTGGGATTTAATTTAGTGAAATAAAATTTAGGACCTACAGTCATAGAGAAGTTATATTTTATATGTCCTTGTTTAGTACTTGTTCGTTCAGTTGTTTAACAAATGCATTATGACCTGGTTGTGCACAACTGTCCTCCACATGTTTTGATGTACTCTTATATGTGCCTGTCTGTGAGTATCTGGTGTGTTTCAAGCCTTTTGCTGTTCAGAGTGCTCATGCTAATTTAAATCTGTGTGCAGCATGGCTTCATTTACTGAACAATTTTGAAGGACGTGTACAGAACATGAATAAAGATTTTCTGTATTTCAAACACTGTCAGGCTCTCTTACCATGTCCCCTCACTCACTCATACACCTGAATAAACATACAGATATATTTATTATGCGCAGGGGTTTTTTTGTCTTAAGGCCCCCCTGAAAAAAAACTCAACATTACGCATACTTTGACTTGTCCACACAGTCTTTTTTAGTAATTTTTAATTTGATTAATTTCAGATGAGCTCTCTGCAGAGTTGTTTTATTAGAAACAGCTTGCTCTCAGATCTGCAGGTGGGATCCCATAGGTGCTACTGTTTTAATTATCTCCTCACAAGTCTGTCTCCATAGCAGCATTTTACCACTAGGGCCTCTGGGCTTGTGACCTGCTGTACTTTTTCTGTACACAGTTGCACTGAAATTATTTCTCCAATTTTACTTTTTAAAGCAAACCTGAAGTTGTTTGACCTCTGTGAAGATCATAAAACCCGTTGCATTAACACGCCTGGTTCACTATACTGCCGAGTTAACTAATAGTTTGAAGGGTTTGACACGATAATACACCAAAAGTGGGGGTGTTGATATTATGGAAATAAGTCCTGTAGGCTGTGTTAGAGGATTGAAGTGCAGTGTGGGATTATATCAGCTGTGCTCTGCAGTGGACAGAAGCTTCAGAAGCTTGCTTTCCGGAGGAAAAAAAAAAGACCTCAAAATTTTGGTCAAAGCAGGTTCCAAGCAAGGTGATCATCCTGTCTATGTGCAACAACAGCCTTTTGTTTTGGAGCTTTGGTTTGAAATTTGTGGCTTTGGGAAAAGTTTCGTCTCATAGGAGTTACTCTCAGATCCAAAATACTGTCACTAAACCAGGCTGTGTGGATGAAGGGGAGTTGAAGCAATACTTCTACATTCTGGCCAAATATAAATATACATAAATATTGATACTATTTTTCTGTTTTTTTCTAGTACATGTAAGGTTACAATCAGCAGCGTACTAATATGCTTATTGCATAAAAACTGAAGGAATTCATTCTGTTCAGTTTGGCAACTTTAAGTCTCGCTCCTTGCCACACTACTATACATCTCATTTTCTTAATCTGTACAAAAGCTAAAATGTGAATACAAAGCACTGTGGTTTTATGGGGTTTATGTGCTGGACTATTTCCTGAATGGGGTCAGTAACTTCTAGAAGTCTCAAGAAGTACCAAGTAATAAAACACAGCCCTCCATGAAACCACAACCTTTTGTGTGAATCAAACAGACAAGATGTAATGTGTTACCTTTTGAGCTTTGTCTATGCTTGTTGTTTTCAGAGTCTCTATGCCAACATAATCTGTCAGGCTGCAAATGTAAGAGGGATGTCACTCTTCTCACAAAACCCTCCGCAAGAACAAAATTAAAAAGCACATTTCTCAAAATATAAAACTACTATATAAAGTGCTCATTTGGTTTCCTGCTTGCATTAATGACACCTCTATTATCAGTCAGAGGTGTTTTATTACAGTTGATGGATGTAGGTTAAGTGGAAGTGAGGTCTGGCATGGACCTGTGACCCTGACTGAGACTGACAAGTTGGCCATCTCTGCTGATTGTGTGCGTCATACCTTTCTAGCCCTGTCATATTTAAGTATGTAACAACCACGCCTCAGCAGCTGCTATGATCGAAGAGAGTCTGCTCTTTCCGCTCCTCTTTTATCCAGCCTGGAGACAAGAGGCCTGGGTTGACAAGGTGTGGATAAGGCTATTTGCAATACTAATCTGAGATCAGTTTAGCATCATGTAATAAATCTGGTTAAAAGCCTCAATGTATTTTTAGTGTCTTGAGACAACACTTGATTAAACTCCCCAGTTTACCTACACACTGCTTCATTTTTGTTTTCTATTATACACCTCCACATTTTTGACCTTTTGTTAATTGAAAAAGGTATTGTTTGCTTCCTTTTCATTGTTCGCCTGTACCGCAAGACAACATGCCATAACTTTTGTGAAGGTGTCGTGCTTAAATGCTTAACAGGGATTATATTCTGTAAGGTTTGTTGGAAAGGTCACTGCATGCGTATCAAACTGGATGAGGGACTTGATGTAGAACTTCAGCATCCCCCTCCAATAATAAATGCTATTTTTGCATTGTTCCCAAATTGATATCTTTTATTCGCTGTGCCAAATGATGTCGTATCTGCTTTGACATTCATCTGCATAAGGTCTGTTAAACTTAAATATGTTAAAAGGTGACCTATAATGATCATTCTTGGTCTCTACTAGAGTAGCTTTGCATGATTCCAAGGTCAAAATAATCCTTAGCTATCTCTGTCTGTCCTTCCCTGTCCCTTTAACCCAACTTTCTTTTAATTGGCTGCCCTTTGTAAACAGAAGATTTGAACAGCAGGTGGGTTGGGCTTCTGATGTGCATGTCCCCTCACTGATATAGCCAGTAGTATGGGGGAAAAAAGAAGTATTTAAAGCAGTCTGAAGCCTGAGCTTTTGGCTCACAGGGATTACTTGTGGATTCACTGACCTCATTATTTGAAATTTTGGCCATGTTTAATATGCCTGTCCACCACTGTAAAAGCATTTCTGACAGAAAAGTAAAGTATGTTAGGTTCCCCTGTAAGACAAGAATCTGTTAGTAAGAGACAAGATTTTTGGTACCGAAAGTTCTGTGTTATCCATTTATAACCTGCTTGCAGTCTGAGTCCTGTTGAACGGCCATGTTTCAGCAGGATTTAGTTCCAAGAGGGAAATGGTCCCTTAGGAGCACAAAGGAGGGACTGTATTTATCAAAATGCAATCTTGATCCACTGACCATATCTGAGGGCAGTATAGGATTTATTAGCATTTTAAATACACTACACAGACAAAAGTATCAGGTCATACCTCTTAATGACTAAATTCGAATGTTTCATTTAGTTCCATTGGCACAGGTGTATAAGTTCAAGTACCCAGCCATGCAGTCTGCCTTTACAAACATTAATAAAAGAATAGGCCATTCTAAAAAGTTTACTGAATTTGAGCATGATACTGTAATAGGATGTGCTTGTTGCAACAAGTCAGTTCAGGAAATTTCTTCCATCTGAGATATTTAAGAATCAATTGTAGGAGGTATTATTGCAAAGTTTACAGAGTGGCATGACCAAGTGATGTGGCGCAAATGCTCTGCTGACTCAGTAATTGCTGAGTTCCAAACCTTTTCTGGCATGAACATCAGCACAAAAACTGTGGGCCAGGAGCTTCATGGCATGGGTTTCCATGGCTGAGCAGCTGTATGCAAGCCTCCCAACGCCAAGCAAAATGCCAAGCATTGGATGGAGTGGTGTTAAATGCTCCAGCACTGGAGCAGTGGAAACTTGTTCTGTGGAGTGATGAATTACACTTCTCTATCTGGCAGTCTGATGCATGAGTCTGGGTTTGGCAAATGCCAGGAGAACATTACCTGCCTGACTGCAATTTGGCAATTGTAAAGTTTGGTGGAGGAGAGGTAATACAATGAGGTTGTTTTTCTGGGGTTAGTCTGAGCCCATTAGTTCCGGTGAAGGGAAAGCCTAATGCTTCAGTTTACCAAGACATTTTGGACAATTCTATCCTTCCAAATTTGTGGGAACCGTTTGGGGAAGGTGCTTTCTCTGTTCCAGCATGACTGTGCTCAAATGCACAGAACAAGGTCTATAAAGGCATGGTTACATAAGTTAGGTGTGGAAGAACTTGACTTGCCCTCACAGAGCCCTGACCTCAGCCCCATCAAAAACCTTTGTAATGAACTAGACTGGAGATTGTGAACCAGAGCCCTCTCATCTAACATTAGTGTCTGACTTCACGAATGCTCTTGTAGATGAATGGGTAAAAATTCCCAAAGACACACTCCAAAATCTCATAGAAAACCTTTCCAGAAGAGTGGATTCTGCTATAGCTGCAAAGGAGGACCAACTTCATATTAACACCTATGGATTTAGGGTGTGTACAGTGTAGGTGACCCGATACTATTGTCCATTTGGTGTATATCTGCACTTGTAAACAATGACCAGTGGATGGTACAGGAAGTTTTGACTTGGATATTCACATTTGGCACTGGAAGCCCAAAAAACCTGCCTTCTACCTCAGTAGACTAGTCAGAGGTTGACATATGCCTGACAAATATCTGATGTGTAAATTTGAAGTCTCCATCACACATAAACAGGATCTATGAATTTTTACCATATTCATTCCATTTTCTGCGACTTCTTACCAACTTTTTATGTATACTCTCCTCTGTTTGAAGAACATTTTTAGCAATAAAGTCTAGGCAAATATTCCCCTAGCTAGTTTGTCATGCTTCTATTCACAGTGGTTGATTGTTTGGTGGATAATGCAATCTAACAATAAAGTGACCAGTGCACCAGCAATTGCCATAATTAAATTATAAAAAGGGCAGCATAGGCAGCTATCATAGCTTTAATTTGTATATACTATATGTATATAGTTTTTAATGGTTTAATAACTGTAATGCCACTTCCCTCTGCTTGTGCAATCCATTGTCTGGTTCCATCCACAAGACAAATTAATCTCATATCAGACTGTTATCTAACATATGACTGATTTAACATCACATAATGTAATGATTTACCTGGGTGACTGGGTTCAAGAGTCACAAGGTCAGATGCTGTGTCCTGACTCAGATGTAGCTTTCTGCAATAACTGTCATCACAGATAAACTCCTCCATCAATAGGCCACACGTTGCTCCTCACATATATTACCAGAAGCCACAAGATGCACTGGAAACACATTTGCCAAAGTCATCCTGTAAACTGAGGCCAATGCAGCTTTGCAAGGCTGCATTCACTGTTTTATACACACTCTCTGTTCGTTTCCTGTACATGACTGGTTTCATGATTGCTTATGTGTTCTCTTTTCTCCCCTGATGAATGGACTTCCTGTTTAGCACAGTGGACGCATACCTCGGCTTTGGTTCTGAAAATCTGTCACATTAACAAAACAGTGCATGTCATCACTGTTTACATCATTACTGAGGTACTGGCTGCTCTGAGGAAATCAAGTGGTCTTATTTTAAGTGTGATAGTGAGTGATGCTAGTCACAGCCAGCGCAGAAACCTTTCAGCCAAACAGTTCTTTTCAGAGTGAGCCGGATCAAAATAGCACCAAGCGGCATTGTGTAATGTGTTCTTCTCTCTTTTGTATAGTGTAACAACAGAGCTCTCAAATCAATACACCTCCCTCACACGCTGCTGAGAGAGCGCACGGGGTGGTTGGTCTTATTTCCACTTCATAGTTCACCACATGTGACTGTGTGAAGTGGTTTCAGTAAGCGCTGTAGCAGCTGATCTGTAGCAGACTGCCAGGTGAATGCTTCTCTTTCTGTATGAGGCTGACAGTCCTCTGATCGCACGCTGGACAGTTCACTCAGGTAATTCAAGGGTGGAAAACCCAGATTTGATTAAATACCAAGAACAAAGACTGACTGTATACTGAGCCAGCTTTTTGCTGCACCTTCATATCAATCAATAATTATTATTACACTCTAAACCATTCATTCAAATCAGTCTACATTTAAAACATAATGTAAGATGTTAGGAAAACCTGTCATTTATTTGGATCTACATTATCCTTTATGGCTCTAAATAAATAAAATATTGGTAATGTACAGGATAGTGTCAGTGATTAATTCTCAATTTACATACATCTGTTATAAAACAATAGAAATGAATCATTTTAGGATGTTTATTTGTTATTTCTATTATACATACTATACCTTTAATAAAAATCATCTAATTATGCTAAAAGTTAATCAAGGCCCAAGAATGTATGCCTGCCTTATATGTACATAACCAAATACACCATACATTTACATGGTTATATGCACATACCTGAGCATAACTCAATAATGCAGAGTCTTCTACTCGGAATCCTGGGTTTTATCCATGAAAGAAAACACAGCCTATATGTTAAAAATGCAATAATGCAGTATTGATTTAAACTGGCTGATGAATGGCAGTGATGTTAGGAGCCTATGAGACATATTTAGGTCCTGCACAACCAAGAGCATCTCTGGAGCCCGTGTCCTATTGGTTTAACTATATATGTGTGTATATATATATATATATATGTATATATATATATATATATATATACCAGTGTTGCACACAAACAGGCAGGTTAGTGGCCTCAAAAGCTGTCCGAGGTAAAGTAGACACACACTGATTTAAGGCATACAGATGGCCTGAAAAAAAGAAGAAACGCATAGTTAGGGGGAAACAGTGTTCACAGAGGAGCTCTCCTCTTTTCTCAGTCATAAAAGCAACATGTCTGTTAATGTGTGCAGTTCCATATGGGGCCTCTGCAAATGTAAAGACCTGTGTTATCCGACCTGCGGCACTGAGAATGTAAAACACTCCTTTTCGGGTTACTTTTTATATGAGGGGGGTTAGGGGTGGTGCTGTGATGAGGGATGGGGCCCGATCTGCCTCCTCCATGGCCACCTCGACTTGTCGTTTAGGTCGGAGGTAGAGTGGGAGCATCCGCGGCCGCCTGCTCGGGGTCGCGCTGGTCTGTCACCCCATGCGCCTCCCTCGCCCCCTCGTCCTCGGCCACAGACGCCCTGGTGGTCGACGGAATGTGGAAGCTCGCGCCGGGCTGCGACCCGCGTGTCTCTCTACCCAAAGTGCCCGATCTCTCCGTGCTCGCGTGACCGTGGGAAGACGCGTAGAGTCCTTCCTCCTGCTGCGAGTGCGCAGTTTCTGCTTCGGCGCCGCGCGGGGACACGGCCACTCTCTCGGCTCTGTCATCCCAGTGAAACGCCTGACCGAGCTGGGTTATGCCCTGCCTGGTCTGGTTGAGAGATAGCAGCCTCGTTTGCGTAGAGTTCCACTCCGTGCCATTGTTGCTTGTGGAAATATTAGCTGAGATGTTCGCGGTGGGGGTGACCTCCTCAGGCGCCCCCGGCTTCCCAGCAGAAGAGGATGCACTGGTCGGTTTCCAGATCAGGCTGTAGTAAATTGCAAGGATAATGGCTGCTAAGGACACAGACAACACATATGCAAAAACAGTGGCTAATCTCACCCACTTCTTGTTAGTCTTAGCAGCCATCTTAGCCTTTTTGTCCCCCGTGTAAGTAGCAGGTTTGCCCCTCTCCATATTGGGCATGAAGTCCCGCTCTCTCATATTGCCCCTGTTTTTTCCTCGATGCTCCACCGCCCCCTCCGTCTTGAAGGCTTTCCGTTATCCACAGTCCAAGAGAAGAGGAAGCGGAGGGCTCAAGAGAAAGATGCTGGATCACCTGGAAGCGAAGAATTTGCAACAAAAATAGATTTCTTTTAATTCATTTGATCTCAGAAGAACTGCGCCTCATGTTCAGTAACCAGCGCAGCATTGCGTTTCATAACGGACATCAGGCATCCACAGGCTGACTGCGCGTCTCAGCATCCGACAGCGGCGGGACAAATGTCTATCCTATACGAGATTTCCAGGGAACATCTGGCCGCAGGCCCGCGGCGAATCCGCAGTATACGATTTGATGTCATTTATTAAAACGGTTAACTGAGATCATACGGTACACAACTGTCTGTCTTATCCAGCAAATGAAGTGGCTGGCTCAGCTAAAAATACAGGAGAGGGGGCGGGTGGTGGCTCTTAAAGAAGCAGCAGCTGTGCAGCAGCCTGAGAAGAAGCCCTAAATAAAAAAAAAAAACAAAACCCAACCTCCATCTCGTTCACATCAGGACGCGTGTGCCGCACATGGAAAACAGGATGTTGCGGAGGGGATGAGCACTTGTCCAAGTGACGGGGTAAACTGTATATTTAAGCTTCACTGCGCGCTCACAAGAGGAGAGGGTGAGAGCCCACGTGCACTGAGCAAACAGAGAGGGGATTCATTTATTTTGATGAGTTATATAATCACGTGTTAAACTCGTAACAACAGCCACCAGCATAAACACTACTTATACTGTTTATTTTGGATCAGTTTAGACCTCGTACCTGTCGGCTGGTCCACACACACACACACACACACACACACACACACACACACACACACGCAGCGCCCCTTTTCAGCACAATGGACAGCGACCGGAATTTGTCA
>VUQH01006315.1:0-10333 GCA_015106775.1 Etroplus canarensis | reverse complement strand
TTCTATAGGAAGCTGCCAGGTGAATAAAGGTGAAGCAAAAAGACAACAGCTGACCAGTGATGTGTGGGATTAAAAATAGTTTAACAATGCAGTTTTCAGCAAAAAGCACACGGCAAATGTATCAGTCTTCTTTCAAAAATCCAGCCTCCAAACTCTCACTGGCCAATTCATTAGATACACCTTGCTAGACCTGGATTGGACTCTCTTTTCTGTCAGTGCTGGCTGGCATAGATTCAACAAGGTGCTGGAAACATTCCTATGTGATTTTGGTCCATACTGACATGATAGCATCACACAGTTGCTGCAGATCTGTTGACTGCACCTCCATGATGCAGAATCCTCATTTTACCACATCCCAAAGATGCTCTGGATGTAGATCTGGTGACTGTGGAGGGCTTTTGAGTACAATGAACTCACTGTCATGTTTGAGATTATCTGAGATTTTTGACGTGGTGTGTGATCCTGCTGGCAGCAGCCATCAGAAGATGGGGACACTGTGGTTATAAAGAGCTGAACTAGTACACTAGTACAAACAGGCCAAAAGTGTGCCAAGATGATATCCCGCACAACATTACACCACCAGCAGCCTGAATTGTTGATACAAGGCAGGATGGATCCATGTTTTCATGTTGTTTATGCCAAATTCTGACCTGCCATTAGATAATCATAGCACAAATTAAGATTCTTTAGCCCAGGCAATGTTTTTCCAATCTTCTAATGTCCAGTCAGTTGGAGAACCCATTCAAACTGCAACCCAAGTTTCCTAGGTTTTGCTGACAGAAGCTGCTGCTGTAGCCCATCAGCCTTAAGATTCAACGTGTTGTGTTCAGAGACACTCTTGTGCGTATCTTGGTTGTAACGAGTGGTATTTGAGTTACCTTTCTATTTACTGGAAGCAGTCTGTCCTTTCTCCAGGGCCATTTCTTGAATTTTTAAAGGGGTGGCACAGGAGATACTGAGAACAAGGCAGGAGGCCCCACATTAAATCCAAATATTTAATCAGAAATAAAATCAGTAATCAGAAAAAGGCATAGAAATCACTGGGAAAATGTTCAGGCTCATGTACAGCCCTGTGTCCTATTACAGATTTATTATGTGAAAGTGCACAAAAGTTCAAATATAATTTAGTGTTGGATAATTGTTTTGAAAAGTGGAAAAATGTATTTAGGCTTTCTGCTTTACTTTTATAATTGTAAAAATTATCATTCTACTTAAGAAGCTTAATAGTGCACAAGCTGTATATTCAAAATATATTTAAAGTACCTGAAGTAAACAAACTCATTATGTATGATGGAACTTTCAGAATCATACAAGAAGACAATATTTCATCATTTCCCTTTCCCCCCCAGGGGTCACTATAGCAGATGAATTAAAATATGGGATTTGGCACAGATTTTACACTGGATGCCCTTCCTGATGCAACCCTCCCATTTATCTGGACTAGCACTAGGAGTACAATGGCTTGTGAACCCAGAGGCTGGGCTTGTGTTGCCTCCTGGCTGTGAACTTGGGACCCTTCATATGTGAGGCAAATGTGTAAACTACTTTTCAGAATCATATACATTATAATAATGGATCATTGTAGCTGCTGCTGATCTTAATTACTTATATACTGCTGCGTTGCTTAATCAATAATATTGCAGTTTGTACTCCATACCATTTATTTTAAAGCTGTAGTTTATTTTGCAACTAAAGTGCAATATTTGCATTCAAAACACGGTATAGTAGAATCAAAAACTAGCATAACATATATATTCTTAAAGTAGTTCAAATACATTAAACCTGTACTTTAATAAACTATTTGAGTAAATGTACAAAATTACATTCCTACTGTTCCTATCCATGCTCTCATCTAACAGTGGTACACATTGTAAGATTAGCTGTACTCTAGTCCAATTGCACTGGTGGAGTGGCACCAGGGAGGCAGTGCCACCTCATAACCCCCGATGGCAATGCCCCTGGCTTTCTCCTCTGGCCTCTGGCATAAAAAAGGCACGTTTTTTTGCCCAGAGAACTGCTGCTCACTGGATACTTTATCTTTTTCAGGTAATCCTCTGTAAACTCTAGAGATGCTTGTGTGGGTAAATCCCATCAGATCAGCAATTTTTTTAATATTCAGATCAAAGTCACTTAAATCACCTTTTTTCCTATTCTGATGCTCTGTTTAAACTTCATTAGGTTGTCCTGATTATGTCTGCATGCCTAAATGCATTGGGCTTCTGCCGTGTGATTGGCTAATTAGATATTTGTGTCAAGGAGCATTTGAGCAGGTATACCTAATTAAGTGATTTGCAAGTGTCAATTATAATAAAAATAAACCACAGAAGTTTTATGTGTCACGTAGATAAGTTTACACTTGACATTACTGTTTTGTAGCATTGATGCAAAGTGGAAAAAGCAACCTATGTTATAGTGGATTGGTTGCACAAGTGGAAATATTTGTTTTGTGACAGCCAATCCACTCCTACAGCTGAGTTTCAGCTTAGGTGTCTACACGTGACAGGTGAGACAAGCAGTGCTCTTACAAAGATGCAACTATTTAATGAGGTTGATTGTTTTCATTACAATGTTTTGTGGTTTGGGGATTAGGTGTGAGGAGACCAGCCGCATTGTGGGTGTGATAAGGTTGTATGCTGTTGTTTTTTTGTTATTTTTCATGAAAAACGTTTTCAGAAAAATAGCAAGAATATTGAATAAACTCATCCTGTGGTGGTTCACCAGAAGTCACCTCTTTGGTCCTTTAGTGGCTGACTGTTTGCATTAGATATTACGCAGTCTGAAGCTTTATTTGAATGCTATCCAAATGACCGGGGAGCTTTTGTTGAAACAGCAGTCAGTGTCCGACTCTGAACAATGGATGACATCATAACATTTCTTTCATTTTAGAAACTCTACCAAGAGAAATTATTTGACCTCAGTTGTGTTTTAGTGGAATCATAGGTATCAAATAGTTTGTAGAATCACCTTTAGCAGCAAGAACTTGAAGTATTTATTTTCACTGTAATTTTAATAGTCTCTTACATTGTTGTTGAGGAATTTTGGTCCACTCTTCTTTACAACATTGCTTCAGTTTATTGAGGTTTGTGAGCATCCATAGATGCACAGCTCTCTTAACCCATAAGAACCCAGACCCATTTTTCCTTACAGGAAAATTATGGGGGATATACAACAGATCAAGAAGCAAACACAGCTGTAAAAAATGTAAAGTGTTTGTTACATGCATGTCACCCTGGGTTTCTTATGGGTTAAGGTCCCACTATAGGATTTTCATCGGGTTAACGTCTGGACTTTGACTGGGCTATTGCAACACCTTGATTCTTTTCTTTTTCAGCTATTCTGTTCTATGCTGCTGTGCTTGGGATCATTGTCCTGTTGCATGACTAGATTTTGACCAAACTAGCTGCTGGACAGATAACTTCACATTTGAGTCTACAGTTGAAGACTTAGTTAATCAGATGAGTTAAGGTTCAGCTCAATGACTGTAATGTGCCCAGGTTCTGTGGCTGCAAAATGAGCCCAAATCATCATCCCTCCACCACTGTGCTTGACAGTTGGTATGAGGTGTTTGTGCTGATATACTATGCTTGATTTTTGCCAAATTTGGGGTTATGCATCATAGTCAAACAACTCCACTCTGGTCTCATCTGTCCAAGGACATTGTTTCAAATATCTTGCGGTTTGTTCAGATGCAGCTTTGCAAATTTAAACAGGGCGACCATGTTCATTTTTGAGAGAAGAGGCTTTCTCCTCAAAACTCTTCCAAACATGTTTCTGAGCATTGCATGGTCTGATTTTGGGGTGAATTTGCTGGCACAGCCACTCCTGGGAGGATTTTAGCATTATGTTAACACACACTTGAATGCTCCAGACCAGCAAACTGCCAAAACTTGTATTTTTATAGAGGTGGTCACACTGGCTGATGATCAGTCAATGAAGTGCATTTGATTAGCAGCACCTGGCTGCTACTTACTCTCTTAATGCCTATGGAAGCAGTGAGGGTGTATTTAATTTTTCACAGAACTTCGTAGAATATTGTGAAAACTTTCTTTTTTACATCTGTATTTAAAAAAAATTACCATGGTGAAAAATATAAATGCATTTAATTTAGGGTAATGACTGTTAACATCACCACCATACCAGCCTTTTTTTGTATTGTCTATGCAATCTGTACCTTAAGCATATGAGCTTTGTATCCATGGGCATCAGATTCACCTTCAGCTGTGTTACATGTTTTTTCAACTTAATTTGCAATGCATATTTCTCAGGGTGCGTCCTGAGCATAGGCAGATCAGTCCAGTTTAGTACATCTTTTTGATGCAGAGGCCAGAATAAGCTGGTTAAGGTTTCTGACCATGGTGGATAATCAGATAGTGGATATATTTTAGCTTTATATTGACAGTTAAACTAGAACAAAAGCCACTCTAGAAGGACAAAATGAATAAAAAAAGATACTTTCTGGATCCCCCAGAAGTCAAAGACTACCTGGTTAAAGGAGAAAGATTTACCAAGTGGTCAGAGGTGAGTGAATCCATTTTTAAGAATTCAACAAATGTCTGAACTGTGTCAAAGATTATTCATGTCTATAATGTTGTAGGTTTTTAACCTTACGGACCACCCTTAGATGTCTATTGTTGTTAATTAGCAAACCAAACAAATGGAAATGAATTCTCTTTCCTCTATCAAGGACTCAACAAAAACTGGTCCTGTTACCATGAAAATGGATCCCAAAGGGTTTTATGTCTACTGGACGAACCAAAGCAAGGTATTTTCACTAATTTTCACTAATAAATCTGCAAAAGTATCATCAGTTGCCCTGCAGCATTAAGGCAGATTTAGTTAGCGTTAACACTGTTATATCCAGAATATTTAAACATGTATGATGTAGTCATATTTCAGTTTCATATCCACTAATGTCTATGTGATAGGGATCTGCTAAATCTGTGGGAAGACTAAGAGCTTCATTTGCCACCTTCCAGTCCCATCAGCCTGTACAGATTATTGATTAGCTGATGTGGGCTCACTGTCCTGCTGTACTGTGCAGCTGGACTCAGTGGAGAGGACTAACCAACTATATTTTTCATCTTTCTCTCTAATGTAGAGACCTTTTGGCTTTCAGCACATCAGAAAACTAGTGAAGCCTACTTTGAAAATGTGTCTCATGTATCTAAGCCAAGATTTACAAAATAAAACTAAAAGCTAGGTATGAAAAAATGAGACTGAGACATCAAAAGTACTTACAAAAATAAATAAAATGAAAAATGTCTATTTAGTCTTTTAATCTGGCCAAATTTGTCAGTAAAACAAGAATTAGGATGTTTATTGAGACTGAGATGTCTACATGACAGGGAGTCAGTTACCTTCACTTTGTGTTTGCACTGTAATACCTTTTGTGAGCTTCTTTAATGTTAACCCTGACAGATACCACTTAGATAATAGTAGGATACATGTAAAATGGACATGAGTAAACCCAGCCAGGAAACTAAAAGAAACTAAATTTAGATTTAATAAAAACTAATAAAAATTCAAAACGAGAATAACTCTGGTCTATGTGCAGTGATTCAAGTCTGCTCTTGTGGATTACAAATGTTCATGCACATTCTAAATTAAAAAATAGAAAAATCATGCAAGATGTCTCAAGACAATACATTGAAATATTTTTCAGAAAAACAAAGTAAATCACAAAGGAGCACTTTGCAGGTCATTAATAAGTGGATACTTATCACCATAAGGTTTTAATAACCTACAAATTACAAAGTAACAATTTAATTTCAATTATCTAAGTCTGCAATGAAAGTGATACTGTTGTTATCAGGTCATAAAATAATAACACAAATCTGGGAAAGAGGCTTAGCTAAAACAAATAAACCAAAAAAACAACCTGTTATTACCCTGAAAAAACTTAATTTGTTTCAGGTTAATAACAGGAAAAAACTTAAGGTCCCGTTGTGATCAAATCTTTAATATTTATAAGTAACCACATTCTTATCAACATTTTGCTGTTTTATGGAAAACATAATACTTCTGCTTTTAGAAAATTATTGTTTGATGAGTAGTAAATATGTAAACTGTCACTGAGCATAAAGAGCATGGAAATTGCTAAATAATTTGTGGGTTATTACAGCTTTAAAAATCCCACCATAAAACCACTTGCTTATTATCATAATATTACTCATGTTTTACTGATGTGCAATGTGCTACTGTTTTGCACTTTGCCAAAGGATGACTTGTATCTAATCCATATCTGGACCAGTGCCTACATGTTGAATTTAGTATCTGTGATGATTCTTTGCCTCTTGTTTCTAGGAGACAACATTCCTGGATGTGGCTACAATCAGAGATACCAGAACAGGAAAATATGCAAAACTTCCCAAAGTGAGTGCTGGGGTATTATTTAATGTGTGACATTCACTTTGATTTAATTGAGCCTAATTAATGTACTCTTTGTGTAGGAATCTCTGCAAACATGCAAATATGCTGTCATGTCCTTTGTTTGCCCATTAATATGAGAGACATATTTGCATTGCAAAAAAAGTGCAGTGGACACAGGAACCCAGGCTACTCCTTCATTACAGAAACTCACAGATGCACTGACACGCAAACAAACATAAACACACACCCTACGACAGGCTGAGTCATGAGCGGAGATTTCTCTGAGCAAGCTTGCTTTTGAGTTGAAAGCTGTCACTTGTAGTTTCGGTTCTTTCCATTCCTTTCTGGCCTCTGCAGAGAGTTGCAGTATGCAGCCATCGTCATCCTTCACGGAAGGGAAATCTAAAGATCTGTTCCCCTCAGGGAGAGTGCATCATCCCAGATGGGGTGCTGCTGAAAGCACATTTCCCTCTTGGGTCCTTGAGCGCTTTTTGGGAAAGCTGCTCCAGTGCTGACGTCAGGTCTGCGTTTCTGAAAGAAGCATAGAGAAGGGATTCTAGAGCAGCATTTGCAGGACAGTTGTAGTATTGGTCTTCTTGCTTGTGTTTGTGTTATTCTCCACATAATTGGCTTTGTGTGTACACCACTCTGCAGCTCTTAGTGTGTTTATGCATATGTTTGCATAGGCTGGTCAGCATATTTGCTTGTGTTGAAGCAGCTTCCAGGTGTCCAGTCTGTGCAGATTTGTTGTCCACTTAAGTCCATTTAAAAAATAAATGAATTGCTGATTCCCAAAAATAAATTTGCGCATTTATTTCACAGCACCCCAAGGTCCGCAATGTGTTCAACATGGACTTCCCAGACAGCAACCATCTTGCCAAAACACTGACTATTGTCTCTGGTCCAGACACGGTGAATCTGACCTATCATAACTTCTTTGCCTCAAAGGAAAAAGTGACGCAGGTAATAACCCACTGTGGATCTGTGTTTAATTGGCGCTGTGTAGTAGCTGTTTAGGATTTGTTCCTATTTGCCACAATCCCCTCTGATTATTTTAACACAGCCATAGGCCTTCACCCATTATACACTGAGCCTTTGCTTCTTCTTCAATAAGACACCTCTTGTTCCCGTTTAGTATTATTGGACTTTATGACTCCAGCATCTGGATTTAATCAACTGTAATGAAATCTCAATAGTGCTTTGTTCAAATGCAACATTCTTTACTCTCATTTCCTGAGCCACTTCTATGTTAACACCCTCTAGTGGTGAGCTTGTTTGGATAGAGGGTAATGACCTTTCAAACTCAACTCATGTAGATGGAAAATTTAATATAGTACCTCTGTTTATTTTTGTAATCAAATGCACATCAGAACTGGGCGAATGACATTCTTGCAATTGCCTATAATGCTGCAAGAAACAATGCATGCAGACAAGTCTTCCTGGAGAAAATGTAAGTGGACATCATTACATAATCTGGCATAATAGCTTGTAGAAGAGTCTGAGTGAACATAATGCTGTTTGATTACATTGTGGGCTGCATAGCACGTGTTCTGGGAATTCTAATGGAAACGCAATTGAATCTTAGATACGTCCGGATTTCTCTTCAAACCAACAAAGATGGCAAGATCCCAGTGAAAAAGTAGGTTACAATACATCCATGCACTGGTTAGGTTGTAGAGTAGATATTTATCTTTTCCCACTCAGTGATTCACGATATGTTTTCACAGTATTTACAAGATGTTCCCTGCGGATAAGAAGAGGGTGGAAAGTGCCTTGGCATCAGCACAACTCCCTAAAGGAAAGGTCAGAAACTAAACTTCTGTCTACTGGAAATGTATTTCATATTTTGACTTTATTCCTATCTCCCCCTACTTTGATGCCACAGTGTGTTTTTAAGGTCTTGGGTTATTTCAGTTACTAAATTGGGTTTGCAGTTTCTCTCTGCACAGACAAGACACATTTTGTATGTGTTTTAATTTTGCATTAGCATAATTTTGATTTTAAATTCAGTATGACACCATGAAGCCTGAGGTGTTCACTGAGGCTGCCTTCAAGACCTTCCTGACAAATCTCTGCCCTCGGCCTGAGATCTATGAGATCTTCACTTCCTAGTGAGTATCCTGTAGAAATATTCATAATTTATCATTGCATAGCTTGAATTTTGCATGCTTACTTTTAGCTGAAATTATATTTTAGACTTAAAACTAGTTTAATCTGACATTTACTTTTTGGCAATATTTTTATTTCCACAAACTGCCAAGAAAAAAAATAATCTGACTCTGTGGTAAACCCTTTCTTCTGGCATCTAAATAAATCCCTTCCATTATGATCTCATTTTCTATCCAAGAACTATGAAGTGGAAACATCATTTTAACATATTCTAATTTGACAGCCCAAAGCTAGAGATGC
Organism: Etroplus canarensis; assembly: GCA_015106775.1. Taxonomy (NCBI): domain Eukaryota; kingdom Metazoa; phylum Chordata; class Actinopteri; order Cichliformes; family Cichlidae; genus Etroplus; species Etroplus canarensis. The sequence continues at coordinate 1,555 of VUQH01006315.1, read as the reverse complement.
CTAATGTAATATGCTGGCCTTGTACCAGCTCATGCATTAGCAGTTTGGCATGAGCTAGAATGGCAGGAAATGGGCCCTGATGGGCACAAGGAACCTTTGGAGCATCACTAATATGATTGTCGTGTCTCACTCTGCCCTCCAGCTCCACCAAACCCACAATGACGAAGGACAACTTCACCAAGTTCCTCAACGAGAAACAAAGAGATTCTCGGTTAAATGAGGAGCTGTTTCCACGTCTGCGACAAGACCAGATCAAGGCTCTGATTGACAAGTATGAACCCCTGTCCACTAATTCTAACCGAGGTGAGATTAATTGATGGTCAGCTTGCTGTACTAAGGAATAACAGATGAGATAATGCCTCCGTTGTTTTGTTTGAAATGCTTTGTTGTGTGTCTCTTGTTCATCTGCAGGTTTGATTTCTCCAGAAGGTCTTTTATTCTTCCTGATGGGTCCAGAGACATCAGTTGTCATGCAGGACAGGTTGGCCAAGTGTCAAGACATGACCCAGCCCATACCTCACTACTTCATCAAGTCCTCACACAACACATACCTAACAGGTCTCATATAAGACTTTGATTTTAGCTCACAAATCATTATATCAAATTCCTTTGAGCTATTGCTTAACAATCTTCGTGTGCAACAAATGTAATTTTTCTCCCCCTATGCAGCTGGTCAGTTCTCTGGCGTGTCCTCTCCAGAGATGTACCGTCAGTGTCTGCTGTCCGGTTGCCGCTGTCTGGAACTGGACTGCTGGAAGGGTAAACCTCCAGATGAAGAGCCTATCATTACTCATGGCTTCACCATGACCACTGAGATCTTGTTCAAGGTTGTTACACATTCTGGATGTGCACTTAGTTCTCTGAGCCTCTGAAATATCACTCTGCAATAGTCATTGTTATTGTTTCACTTTCATATATTACTTAAAATGGACTTGTGGTCATTTTTAGCTCTACATTATTATTCTTGGACTCTACTAGAATAGTTTTATAAGACTCATGGTTTAAGCTGCTGTGATCACAGTTAGCTGTATACTGAGATGACCACATTAAGAGCATCCCTATTTTTTAACATCATACTGATCCATGAGTGAAAAATCTGTCTGAAACTGAACATTTAGAGCAGCCTGACGCCTGTGCTTTTAGTTCAAAGGAATTATTTGCACATATGCTGACATCTTCTTCTTCTTCTTCTTCTTCTTCTTCTTCTTTCGGCTGTTCCCGTTAGGGGTCGCCACAGCGGATCATCTGCCTCCATCTCATCCTATCCCTTGCATCCTCTTCCCTCACACCAACCCTCTGCATGTCCTCCTTCACTACATCCATCTTCAACATCCTTTGTCCAATATATCCACTATCCCTCCTCTGAACATGTCCAAACCATCTCAGCCTTGCCTCTCTGACTTTGTCTCCAAACTTCTCAACATGAGCTGTCCTTCTGATGTACTCATTCCTAATCCTGTCCATCCTGGTCACTCCCAGGGAAAATCTCAACATCTTCAGTTCTGCCACCTCCTGTCTTTTTGTCAGTGCCACCGTCTCCAAACCATACATCATA